>JAMFTG010000946.1:2500-96544 GCA_023974075.1 Chaenocephalus aceratus
GTTCAAGGAAACGTGGAGGAAAAAATTGTAAGACATCAAAATACCCCAATAAATTATCAATTACCTACTCCCAGAATGCACCTGTGCAAACACCTGTGACCAATTAGATCACTTAGAAATCAGAGCTCCAACACTTTCATTTGGACTCTGATTTGCACAACAATGAAGGCACTTTGAAGAGAGTTAGAGGAAGTAATTGTTTTGTAAAATATATTTACTGCATGCATAGAAAAGCCACGCTTTATAAAGCCTCTAAAGGCCCGGACACACCTACCCGATGTTGGGAGTCAGAGGCAGTCAGAGGCCGTCGGGCATTCGCGGCGCCCCCTACTCAGGTTGGTGTGTCCCGCACCGTCGTTGCTTTACGGCACATTTTCACACCATGTTGAATCGGCCGCGGGAGGTCAGAGAAAGTCGGGACAAAGAAATCCCTCTGATTGGCTGTTCAGCTTAGCGAGTCAGTGCATGAGAAGCGAAGCGGAAGTGAGGGACCAAAACAAACGATTAAGAAGGCACACACAGACGGTTCATCTTTTTCATTTTCATCTCACCCGGACGCAAGAGTTTCCTTTTTATGTTTACATGTTTTCGATCGACGAGAGAGAGTAAAAATGGAACCCAGACGGTATTTGTTGTTTGTTTATATCACGCAGTCTGTCTTCCGGCTGTTGCCTCTTTTGAATGACGAATACACACTACGGCCGCCTGCTGGTCAGGACAGTTATTGCCACTCGTCGACTGAAGTCTTTGTGGTGTGTTCGTAGGCGGGCGGCGAAGCCGACGCAGGCGACGTAGCGGACGCAAAAGTCGGGACGCCTTCGGTACGTGTTCTTTGGTCTCAGGTTGGTGTGTAGCGGCCTTTACACACCAACCTGAGACCAAAGAACACGTCCTGACGGAACGTCGCCTCGCGTCTCTGCGTCTCGGCCGTGTGTCGCACTGGAACACACCGCAAAGACGTCAGCCGACGGCCAAGAAGCACGTACGAACTGCGCGTGAGTGAGTGGCAATAACTCTCCTTACCAGCAGGTGGCGGTAGTGTGTATTCGTCATTCAAAAGAGGCAACAGGAAGACAGACTGCGTGATAACCGAGAGAAGAAGAACAGACTGCCTGATATAAACAAACAACAAATAGCGTGTGTTCCATGTTCCCTCCACAGCGAGAAGCTCACGGGGCTTTCCCGAACCTGAGTCGAGAGCTGGAGGTAAATTAAATCTCAGATTTGCCTTCTTAATCGTTTGTTTGGGTCCCTCACTTCCGTTTCGCTTCTCATGCACTGATTCGCTAGCTGAACAGCCAATCAGAGGGATTTATTTAGCCGATAGCCCGTAGCCGACTGCCTCTCGATTCGACATGTCGAATCGGCGGCGGAAGGTGTCGGCACGGCCTAAAAGACACGACGGAGCGGGACACACCGATCTGATAGGGCGACAGGACGCTCAACGACGGCCAGACATCTATCGACGCCGGAAATCGGCCTGGTGTGTAACAGCCTCAAGACTTGCTTTTAGCAGTCGGCATGTGGGAACAACTATCGATCAGGTATTTGTGTGAAGAGTTGTTGAGAAACACCATTTTAGAAGAGCTTATAAACAGCTTTGAATGAAATGTTTGTTTCTGCAGGAGATGTTCGATATTTAGTGTTTAGGATCCTAGCTTTTGTGAGTAGAGTTTGAGCCCGATAGCGTTTGAATAATTGCACACAACAGTAAATCACGACGGATACTGAAGGGCTAATGCCTGTCATAATGTAATACCAGGCCTCTTAGGGTGACCAGCACCTGTACATACCTCTCTCTGTACATCTCTACGAATCATAAGAGTGGATAATCGAGATGCAGATCGACTCTGCGATCGATGTCTCCTCCTCGCATGAAACACAAGCTGCTTCTATTGGATATTAATCTCTCAATAAACACAAGCAGCTGCCGAACGAGTAAATGGGAGGAAGAGAGGGGCGAGAAAAGGTGTCAAATCAGCAGAAGTGGGAACAGACTAAACATGCTTTCTTTGTGGGAAAGAGAACGGTGGAGTCGCAGCACGCCCCGTCTCACTGTGTGCGAACAAGCCAATTAATTTCCATTCCTTGCTCTCAGACAAAGCTCTAAGAGCAAGAGCGTATTCCACGTGAGACGAACAGATGGCTGGAACAGAAGAACTTTTCTACTCCAGTGACTGCAGAGGCTTCATGGGAAATAATATTTACATACATACTGATATCCACCTGAACATCAGCTGGAGAGGACTCTTTAAAGTAGAGACACTACATACTGATATACACCTGGACATCAGCAGGAGAGGACTCTTTAAAGTAGAGACACTACACACTGATATACACCTGAACATCAGGAGGAGAGGACTCTTTAAAGTAGAAACACTACATACTGATATACACCTGAACATCAGCAGGAGAGGACTCTTTAAAGTGAAGACACTACATCAACATTGAAAGAATAAAAACACCAGGAACCAATGCATACCTCCTTTATTTCATTTTCATTTTTTTCAACCACGATCGTCAGAGCTAACATTACCCTCCTGTTTGGGACACATCATCATTTCAGTTTACATCAGCATGGTCCATTCTTTTTTCTTCTTCTTCTTCTAACTTGCAAATTAAAATCCACTGAACTAAACTAAAGAGAGGCGTATGTGTGCAGAACAGAGGTGGAGGAAGGAGAATACAAAAATAAAACGGTGAGAGAAGTATTCAGGCACTTAGAAATACTCTCGGCTCCTTGGCTACACGGCGCTTCTTCTCCACGTTGCTCATGCATGTCATCGCCTGGTCCCGTCACGAGGAGAATGACGAGGCTAAGGGGTTAGCACATCCAAGAACAACTAGTTAAAGGGATTTCAAGTATTTCACACAACATCTACGTTCCTATGTACATGTTCTCTACCTACGTATACTCATTGCATATCCCCTAAGACGTCATGTTTAACAACCATTATTGTACAAATTCTCCGACACACAATTAAAACATGAACTTCATCACGAGCGGCACCCGGAATCCACGGGTTTCTTCAGGGTGTTTTCTTATGATTCGATACCAGACTTCCTGTACTTTAACACCGTATCTTTCACGTGGCGTTTCCCCTGGTGGGGTTCCAGCGGCTGGGATGGAAAGGAAGCCATTTGAGAAAATTACAGCATCGATTTCCCCTTCAGCCGCGGCAGGGAACATGACTGTACACAGTGATATTAAAGGGCGATGAAGCATGCACTGGCAGCTCGGATTGAATAAGGATAGTTGTGTTGATTTGATAAAAGTTCACACATCCCCAACTTTTATAAATCTGTCCTCCCTATGAGTGAAATCGAGTGAAGGCAAACGGTAACGGCATCGAAAGAGAAACAACCAAACGGCAACGTCCACTGAAACTGACATTTGTGCTTTCTTCTCATCAGTACACATTTACACAGACGAACTGAAGACATCAGGAACAGAGACTTCACAAACTGAAAGTACAGAACAACACGGAAAACAGCTTGTTCCCAGAAACCTCAGACGTAGAAAACATCAAATAAGACACAGGAAGTTCATAGACGAAATTATCTCAACGCACTTACTCGCTGTTTCTCAAGGTCTTCATCTGCGGAGGGGGTTTACTCAAATCAGAGAGGTTTAAGGAACTAGGGCCAGGTCATACTGAGTCAAAAGTATCTGAGTCGAAACCTCAGACTACGTTCAGGGACGTTTCAACATCTTCGTCCAACGTTCTCGCTTTATACAAAAGGTGGAAAAGCAACTATGATATGGCGAAGCTTTGGGAAAGTTCGTGGTCAAGTCCGATAAACTACAGTTAGGCGATTATAACAACTTGGTCTGGGGAACTTTGTGGTTTCGTTTCCAGAAGTTTAAAGGAACTCGTGACGACGTTCTCACACCGAGGGTCGGTTAAAGCTTTAGCGAATACAACTCTTAATGTTCGAGGACAGTTGTGGTTAATGAAATGTACCTGACCTTAGCCTTTCCACTCACTGCTGATAATAAACTACTTTCTCAAAGGGCACCGAACGTTGGTCGTAACTCAGAAGGTGCTCTCGCCTCCAAAGACAACTTTCTAAAGGAATCTACGACTTCCTAGGGTACGAAGTGTTCAGCAAAAGGGTTCTAAAGGAATCTACAACTTCCTAGGGTACGAAGTGTTCAGCAAAAGGGTTCTAAAGGAATCTACAACTTCCTAGGGTACGAAGTGTTCAGCAAAAGGGTTCTAAAGGAATCTACTATCTTCCTAGGGTACGAAGTGCTCAGCAAAAGGGTTCTAAAGGAATCTACTATCTTCCTAGGGTACGAAGTGTTCAGCAAAAGGGTTCTAAAGGAATCTACTATCTTCCTAGGGTACGAAGTGCTCAGCAAAAGGGTTCTAAAGGAATCTACTATCTTCCCAGTAAATGGCGTGTTGGACGTTGATGTCTTTGGTCCAGAGTCCTTGTCGTTCAGCCGACGTACCGCTCTGTATAACTGATGCTTCGGAGGTCACGCATGAATGTCCCGTCTTAGGGAGGTCGCTCCTAGAGATCCTAACTTGACGAATTGTCAAAGGTCCAGAAAACTAAGAGAACTCCATGTGAAGGGATCAGACTTATTGGACCGTGAACAAAGACTATTTTGAAGCCCCTTTTTAATATGCAACTGGTTATAAACTTTCCCATCATCCTTAACATTGTGGTCTTTCAACTTCTCATCAATTACAGTCCTTCACCAAATTGAAGTAATCCAGGCAGCCAGAACTCATCGTAACCAATGGAGATATTGGACAACATTTGTTTTCAGGGAACTGCACTAAGTTGTGAAATCCCTTGAGGTATACATATACTAAGATAAAACCTGTAGGGATGGGGATTCTGTAGAAATCCACAAATAAAATAGTCGAATTCTTGGCTAAATCTGGACGAACCTTTGAAATAGGACACGATGTATTGACCCACATTGACATAGTTGGTCTCAAAGTGCTCCCAGTTGGGACTATGTCATGGTGCAGAAAGGTGACAATTTAGGGCGGTGGTGGCGAAGTCGATAGGGACTTGGCTTGGCAACTGGAAGGTCACCAGTTCAAGTACCGGAAAGACCAAGTGCTACCGAGGTGTCCCTGAGCAAGGCACCGTTCCCCTCACTGCTCCCCGGGCGCCGAAAATCAAGACTTTGAGAAGATGTCGTGTTACTCTTTAAAGAAACAAACGGGAGTTCGAGGTTTGGTATTTGATTTTAGACTGTAAGACAATGGCGTCGACTGACAATAAACTAAAGAACCAACATGTACTGATCTGTTTCCAATCTGTTTATTCTAAATGTCTACATTGTAGGATTGGGTCTTTGGGTGTATTTTAACATTCATTTTTATATTATTTACGAGGCTAGCTGAGAAATATATCATTGCAAGGAAGATAAATGAATCTAATACAGTGTATATATAAATAATAAAATGGAAGAATATTTTTTTTAGCTTGGACCATAATGACCTGAATGTATGTGTGATGACTTCAAGCACAAATAATAGTTATTTTATGTAGAAATGTTACGCAAGTACTTTCATTTGTAATGATCCCTAACATTTCATTAGTGTTTTTAAATTGGCAGAAATGGGCTTCCTTAGTTCCTGGTTTCCCCTGAAGCCACAACACTAAACGCTGACCCTGAAAACCTTCATGAAGTCGTTTCCTTTTGGATTTATCCGTACAAAAACAGGCCACCACAGCAAGACTAGATCCTATCTGCACGCCCACGTCAAGGCTTTAATGGTCTAACATATTACACAATGTACAGATCAGATAATCTCCGTGAGCAGGCCATGGCTTCTGACACTCCTGTGCAGAACTTTGTATAAATATTGTAATTTACACAATATTTTAAGGGTTAAGGAACATGCACTCGATGTGGTTTTACCAGGGTTTCTTAAATACCAAAGTGAAGGACTCTGGGAAATGAAGTTTATCTTACAAATATAACACTTTTTCTTCAGATATTCCAAATTTGTGTCTAAAAAAATCCATTATAATGTCGTTGTTTAAACCTGAGATTCGAATTTCTATTTCTTCTATAAAAGACTTTGTTGGAGTTCTACTTCCTGTGGCCTCGCTTCTCAGATCCGTCGTGAACAAACCCCCGGAGAGGACGGACAACAAAAACGCCCCAAAATACAAACACTTCTGCAGATCGGATGCACATCACGTAAAGTCTGGAAAAGTAAACACGACAAACACTAGAACTGAAACGCTGGCTTTAAATAAGTGTATCATGTCAACGGATTCACATCACGGCGTTGGGGTAGGGGAAAGTGGCCGCCTTCTGCGCTCAGTGTCACACGGATGCTACCGGTTATATTTAGCATGTCTTATGTCCCTTTTGTTTTCCTGGTCTCCGTATGAAGACACCGCTTTTCTGTCTAACTCGGTCAGATCTTGGTGCTTTCTACTCGAGCAGGACTCTGGCCTTTGGGCTGGAAGTAAGATTGATTCTGTTAAAGGTCACCTATTATGCAAAACCCTCTTCTCCATGTCTCTTCTACATCAACATGTGTCCCCTCTTCTTCATGTCTCTTCTACATCAACACGTGTCCCCTCTTCTTCATGTGGTCCCCTCTTCTCCGTGTCTCTTCTACATCAACACGTGTCCCCTCTTCTTCATGTGTCCCCTCTTCTCCGTGTCTCTTCTACATCAACACGTGTCCCCTCTTCTTCATGTCTCTTCTACATCAACACGTGTCCCCTCTTCTTCATGTGTCCCCTCTTCTCCGTGTCTCTTCTACATCAACATGTGTCCCCTCTTCTCCATGTCTCTTCTACATCAACATGTGTCCCTCTTCTCCATGTCCTCTTCTACATCAACATGTGTCCCCTCTTCTTCATGTCTCTCCTACATCAACATGTGTCACCTCTTCTTCATGTCTCTTCTACGTCAACATGTGTCCCCTCTTCTTCATGTCTCTTCTACATCAACATGTGTCCCCTCTTCTTCATGTCCCCTCTTCTTCGTGTCTCTCCTACATCAACATGTGTCCCCTCTTCTCATGTCTCTTCTACATCAACATGTGTCCCCTCTTCTTCATGTCTCTTCTACATCAACATGTGTCCCCTCTTCTTCATGTCTCTTCTACATCAACATGTGTCCCCTCTTCTCCATGTCTCTTCTACATCAACATGTGTCCCCTCTTCTTCATGTGTCCCCTCTTCTTCGTGCTCTCCTACCATGTGTCCCCTCTTCTTCATGTCTCTACACAACATGTGTCCCCTCTTCTTCATGTCTCTTCTACATCAACATGTGTCCCCTCTTCCATGTCTCTTCTACATCAACATGTGTCCCCTCTTCTTCATGTCTCTTCTACATCAACATGTGTCCCCTCTTCTCCATGTCTCTTCTACATCAACATGTGTCCCCTCTTCTTCATGTCTCTTCTACATCAACATGTGTCCCCTCTTCTTCACGTCTCTTCTACATCAACATGTGTCCCCTCTTCTTCATGTCTCTTCTACATCAACATGTGTCCCCTCTTCTCATGTCTCTTCTACATCATGTGTCCCCTCTTCTTCATGTCTCTTCTACATCAACATGTGTCCCCTCTTCTTCATGTCTCTTCTACATCAGCATGTGTCCCCTCTTCTCATGTCTCTTCTACATCAACATGTGTCCCCTCTTCTTCGTGTCTCTTCTACATCAACATGTGTCCCCTCTTCTCATGTCTCTTCCACATCAACATGTGTCCCCTCTCTTCTCATGTCTCTTCTACATCAACATGTGTCCCCTCTTCTCCATGTCTCTTCTACATCAACATGTGTCCCCTCTTCTCCATGTCTCTTCTACATCAACATGTGTCCCCTCTTCTTCATGTCTCTTCTACGTCAACATGTGTCCCCTCTTCTTCACGTCTCTTCACATCAACATGTGTCCCCTCTTCTCCATGTCTCTTCTACATCAACATGTGTCCCCTCTTCTTCACGTCTCTTCTACATCAACATGTGTCCCCTCTTCTCCATGTCTCTTCTACATCAACATGTGTCCCCTCTTCTCCATGTCTCTTCTACATCAACATGTGTCCCCTCTGTGGAAAGAGACTCTGAAAGTTTCAGGAACAAAGATTTTCTCTCTTTTTGATCCATTTCTATAAAAACCTGTCTGAAAATGAGCTGATCAGATTTTGGCCACTTGATGATGTCATATGATGTTTTTGTCCATTAGCCAATCAGAAACCAAGGTAACCCCCCCCCCCCCCTTATCACCTGAATCTCCCCTAGAGCTCCATTGAGTTCTTTGTAACCAAATGTCTCTCAGAGGGGCGTGGTAACAGACGAGAATCAGCACTTTGAAACCGGGCTGAAACAGAGGGGTTATGGGTAATGCTGCAACGATCCGTTTTGGTGTTTCAGCCAATCAGAGACAGGCTCTGGATATCTCTGAGAGCTATAATAAAGTAATGAACAACAGTATAATAGGGGACCTTTAAATGCTATAACTCTTTATTAAATAACACAACTTTGGTTTAAGCTTGTATATTTGTTCTTTTCTAACCGGAAGGTGACGAAGAGGCATTTCCGCCTCAGAAAGAGATAATATTAAGTATTTAAAGACGTTCAAAGTATTGCTTTCAACTAACCGAATACAGTCGTGTGCACTTTGTCAGTTTTCTTCAAGTGTGCACACTATCTCCAAACTTTTTAACAAATAATCAGGCAATTACGTATCTGCCACTACGTGTTTCTTTGCACTACTAAATACTGCTTTTCACTGTAAAGTATTTTGTATTAATTATGTGACCGTCTGTGTTTCCTGTAGGTATTTAATGCTCGTCTGACTGCACTGTTGGTGTCCAGTTGTATTATTATGCTGCGGTGTTTATTGTATCTTTGTAACTCTGGCACAACAATTTCCTTCGGGATGAATAAAGTCTTATCTAAAAGAATCCGAATGCAAAGTGGTGGGGACAAAACTGGCCATTTCCAGAAGTGATGGAGACCAACTGTCCCCGGTATAAAAGACACCTATGATTATGTGAAATGTGTTGACATAACACACTTAATGAAAAAGTCAACGGTTCAGGTTCTTCCTCCGTGCACGTGGGTTCTCTGACAGCAGGGGTATTTAGTTGAACCTCTCAGACGACCGTTGCTGATGTCGTCCACCTCGTCCGGTTTTCTTGGGTTTACTGGGCAGCGACGTGAGTATTCCAGGTGTCGTCGAGCGTCCTCTTGGTTTCTGTCGCACGTAGTAAACCAACGTAGGAATGACCATGGCGAACCATCCGAACATGGTCACCAACATGGCGTAGTCTGTGGTCCTTTTGGCGAGGTTACACAGGTCCGTGTCCACCGCTAAGAAAGGCTGTCCCTCCTGGTCTCTGATCTCTGAGCTCCGGCAGAGAACCTCGTGCTGCCGCCTCGTGGTTATGAGCCATTCCTCCGATAGCTTGTTGCAGAGCGCAGTCACAATGCCACGGGTTATCGTCCACGATGACGCGAGCCTTCAGACGGGCGAAGGCGTCTTTGTGCACGCTAGTGATGCGGTTGTGGGACAAATCGAGAACCTGAAGCGTTCCCTCGATGCCGCTGAACGCTCCTTCGCCTAAAGTCTCCACAGCGTTGTAGGATAAGTTTAATTCCCTCAGGAGACGCAGGCCGTGGAAAGCTTGATCCGGAACGGCGCCGATCTGATTGTGGTCCAGTCTGAGCAGAACCTGAGGAGGAAGAGAGGGAGATGAAAAGTCAACAAGACATGTGGACATTATCAAACTCTGGTGTAAAGTCAACAGGACATGAGGACATTATCAAACTCTGGTGTAAAGTCAACAAGGACATGTGGACATTATCAAACTCTGGTGTAAAGTCAACAAGGACATGTGGACATTATCAAACTCTGGTGTAAAGTCAACAAGGACATGTGGACATTATCAAACTCTGGTGTAAAGTCAACAAGGACATGAGGACATTATCAAACTCTGTGTAAAGTCAACAAGGACATGTGGACATTATCAAACTCTGGTGTAAAGTCAACAAGGACATGAGGACATTATCAAACTCTGGTGTAAAGTCAACAAGGACATGTGGACATTATCAAACTCTGGTGTAAAGTCAACAAAGACATGTGGACATTATCAAACTATGGTGTAAAGTCAACAAGGACATGTGGACATTATCAAACTCTGGTGTAAAGTCAACAAGGACATGAGGACATTATCAAACTCTAGTGTAAAGTCAACAAGGACATGAGGACATTATCAAACTCTGGTTTAAAGTCAACAAGGACATGTGGACATTATCAAACTCTGGTGTAAAGTCAACAAGGACATGAGGACATTATCAAACTCTGGTTAAAGTCAACAAGGACATGTGGACATTATCAAACTCTGGTGTAAAGTCAACAAGGACATGTGGACATTATCAAACTCTGGTGTAAAGTCACAAGGACATGGGACATTATCAAACTCTGGTGTAAAGTCAACAAGGACATGAGGACATTATCAAACTCTGGTAAAGTCAACAAGGACATGTGGACATTATCAAACTCTGGTGTAAAGTCAACAAGGACATGAGGACATTATCAAACTCTGGTGTAAAGTCAACAAGGACATGAGGACATTATCAAACTCTGGTGTAAAGTCAACAAGGACATGTGGACATTATCAAACTCTGGTGGGAAGTCAACAAGGACATGTGGACATTATCAAACTCTGGTGGGAAGTAACTAAGGACATGAGGACATGATCAAACTCTGGTGTAAAGTCAACAAGGACAAGTGGACATTATCAAACTCTGGTGGGAAGTCAACAAGGACATGTGGACATTATCAAACTCTGGTGTCAAGTCAACAAGGACATGAGAATTATCAAACTCTGGTGTAAAGTAACAAGGACATGTGGACATTATCAAACTCTGGTGTAAAGTCAACAAGGACATGAGAACATTATCAAACTCTGGTGTAAAGTCAACAAGGACATGAGGACATTATCAAACTCTGGTGTAAAGTCAACAAGGACATGAGGACATTATCAAACTCTGGTGTAAAGTCAACAAGGACATGTGGACATTATCAAACTCTGGTGTAAAGTCAACAAGGACATGTGGACATTATCAAACTCTGGTGTAAAGTCAACAAGGACATGTGGACATTATCAAACTCTGGTGTAAAGTCAACAAGGACATGAGGACATTATCAACTCTGGTGTAAAGTCACCAAGGACATGTGGACATTATCCAAACTCTGGTGTAAAGTCAACAAGGAAATGTGGACATTATCAAACTCTGGTATAAAGTCAACAAGGACATGAAGACATTATCAAACTCTGGTTGTAAAGTCAACAAGGACATGTGGATATTATCAAACTCTGGTGTAAAGTCAACAAGGACATGTGGACATTATCAAACTCTGGTGTAAAGTCAACAAGGACATGAGGACATTATCAAACTCTGGTATAAAGTCAACAAGGACATGAGGACATATCAAACTCTGGTGTAAAGTCAACAAGGACATGTGGACATTATCAAACTCTGGTGGGAAGTCAAAAAGGACATGTGGACATTATCAAACTCTGGTGGGAAGTCAACAAGGACATGTGGACATTATTAAACTCTGGTGTAAAGTCAACAAGGACATGTGGACATTATCAACCTCGGTGGGAAGTCAAACAAGGACATGTGGACATTATCAAACTCTGGTGTAAAGTCAACAAGGACACGAGGACATTATCAAACTCTGGTGTAAAGTCAACAAGGACATGAGGACATTATAAAACTCTGGTGTAAAGTCAACAAGGACATGAGGACATTATCAAACTCTGGTGTAAAGTCAACAAGGACAAGTGGACATTATCAAACTCTGGTGTAAAGTCAACAAGGACAAGTGGACATTATCAAACTCTGGTGTAAAGTCAACAAGGACAAGTGGACATTATCAAACTCTGGTGTAAAGTCAACAAGGACAAGTGGACATTATCAAACTCTGGTGTAAAGTCAACAAGGACATGAGGACATTATCAAACTCTGGTGTTAAAGTCAACAAGGACATGTGGACATTATCAAACTCTGGTTGTAAAGTCAACAAGGACAAGTGGACATTATCAACTCTGGTGTAAAGTCAACAAGGACATGAGAACATTATCAAACTCTGGTGTAAAGTCAACAAGGACATGTGGACATTATCAAACTCTGGTGTAAAGTCAACAAGGACATGAGGACATTATCAAACTCTGGTGGGAAGTTATTTACACATTTTACAAAAAGTCAGTCGGATCTTCCCGTGAGAGACGGAGTCCTCCTGAATATCTGGCGTCCCGTTGACCTGTTCAGGAAAGTACACTCGATATACATCTCACGGTGTCTGAGTGGCCGGGGGAGGAATTACGAGGTTCTGTACTCGAGTATTTCCATTGAATGCGACTTCTACTCGTTGACCTGTTTTTTGTTGTTGTACCGTTTCTGATTTTATGTAAAGCGTCTTTGAGCGCTAGGAAAAGCGCTATACAAATTAGAGATGTCCCGATCCGATCACGTGATCGGGGATCGGAGCCGATCACGTGATTTTCAAAAAATCGGGGATCGGGATTTTTTTTTTTTTTTTTTTATAATTTTTTTTTTTTATTATTTAATGTTACAAAACAAAAATGACCATGTTCACGTCTTAAAGTCATCCTGAGGACTTCCTTTTGGTTTGAAATTACACAACATCATGTATGTGTTGCTTTCTTTGGCTTGTTTTTTCTCTGGCAACAGAGTGGGCGCAGTGTCTATAGTAGCAGCAAGCTAACGAGAGGCTACGTCCAGCTGGTGACTCGGGAGTCGGGACAGAGAACATGTCAGGAGTTTGGAAGTATTATAAAATTGAAAGCGAAGGCAGTGTAACAGCCAGATGCAATGTTTGCAAGGCAGAGGTTCCGCATGGTGGAAAGAACAGAGCTACGTTCAACACGACCAATCTAATACGCTACCTGAGAAACAAACACCAACAACAACACGGCGAGTACACAGCGGCCACTCGGGTAACGGCACTGAAACAACCGACACTTTCAGAGACTTTCAAAAGGAAAGAGAAACGGCCCCAGAACAGTGAAAAGGCCAAAAAAATAACAGCCAAGATAGCTGAATTCATCGCGTTGGATGACCAGCCGTTATCTGTTACCTTTTTTTTCTCTTAATGCATCGCATAAAGATCGGATCGGGAAAAAATCGGTATTGGCAGATTGTCAAAATCAAATGATCGGAATCGGATCGGGAGCAAAAAAAGGTGATCGGGACATCCCTAATACAAATCGAATGTATTATTATTATTATTAAATAGTCTCTATCTCACGGTGTCTGAGGGCAGGCTGGGGGGATCTCTTTGAGGTATATATTATTATTGAAAGGTCTCACGGTGTCTGAGGGCAGGCTGGGGGGGATCTCTTTGAGGCGCGACTGGCTGCAGGACACGTTCAGCCCGTGCAGGTGGGCGTCTCTCTGGCAGAGGCAGCCCTTGGGACACATGGAGGCGGAGGGGAAGCAGAGCGCCATGAGGACCAGGCTCTGCAGCAGCAGGACCATGGGGAGCGAGCGGGACAACCACAGGTCCAGCAGAGTCATGGTGAGGGTCTGTCTGCAGCATCCCGGGGCCTCCAGGGGCCACAACTCCACCTTCTCAGACACATCCAACATGGTGGAGAGAGAGAGGGGGGGTTTCACTTCGTGTTCACTGGAGAGGAGAGGGGAGAGGGGAGCATGCTGTGGAGAGGCCTGAAACAAGAGGAGAGAGAGAGACTGTTAGGCAAGGCAAGTTTATTTATAAAGCACCTTTCAACACATGGCAATTCAAGTGCTTTACAAAAAACATTCAGAAAATGGCATTTAAAATCAGTCATTAAAAAGAAAAGATAATAAAATAAACGTTAAAAGAAAAAGTACATGGATAAAAGTTACAGTGCAGTTTAAGATATGAATAGTTCAATTAAAAGCAGCGATAAAAAGAAAAGTCTTCCTGCTGGATTTGAAAGTAGTCAGAGTTGCAGCAGACCTGCAGGTTTCTGGGAGTTGGTTCCAGATGTTTGGAGCATAATAACTGAACGCTGCTTCTCCATGTTTAGTTCTGACTCTGGGGACAGAAAGCTGACCAGTCCCTGAAGACCTGAGAGATCTGGATGGTTCATAGTTTAGCAGGAGGTCAGAAATGTATTTTGGGCCTAAACCATTCAAAGCTTTATAAACCAGCAGCAGTATTTAGAAATCTATTCTTTGACACACAGGAAGCCAGTGTGAAGACTTCAGAACAGGAGTGATGTGATCCACTTCCTTAGTGTCAGTGAGGACTCGAGCAGCGGCGTTCTGAATCAGCTGCAGCTTCCTAATAGATGTTTTAGTGAGACCTGTGAAGACATCTTTGCAGTAGTCCAGTCTACTGAAGATAAAAGCATGGACACGTGTCTCCAGATCCTGCTGTGACATTAGTCTTTTAATCCTAGATATGTTCTTTAGGTGATAGTAGGCTGATTTAGTAACTGTTTTAATGTGACTGTTGAAGCTCAGGTCAGAGTCCATGACTACACCTAGATTTCTGGCTTTATCTGTTGGTTTGAACATTGCAGGCTGAAGCTCAGCGCTAACTTTTATACGTTCTGACTTGGCTCCAAAAACCATTACCTCAGTTTTATCTTTGTTTAATTGGAGAAAGTTCTGACACATCCAGTCATTGATGTGTTCAATGCACTTACTCAGTGTTTGAATTGGAGCATAGTCTCCTGGTGAAATTGTTACGTACATTTGTGTGTCATCTGCATAGCTATGGTAATTATTTTGTTGTTCTTCATTATCTGAGCCAGTGGTAGCATGTAGATGTTAAAGAGAAGAGGCCCCGAGATGGAGCCTTGAGGAACCCCACATGTCATATTTGTCAACTCAGATGTGTATTTACCGATAGAAACAAAGTTGTTTCTGTCCTTTAAGTAGGATTCAAACCAATTTAGAACTGTTTCCGAAAGTCCCACCCAGTGTTCCAGTCGGTCCAGTAATATGCTGTGGTCAACAGCGTCAAACGCAGCACTGAGATCTAATAATACTAACACTGAAGTTCTGCCACTGTCTGTGTTTAAGTGGATGTCATTGAAGACCTTTACAAGAGCAGTGTCAGTGCTGTGGTTTGGACGAAAGCCTGACACTTAGAGATTCTCTTTAGAGGAGGGAGAGGGGAGCATGTTGTGGAGAGGCCTGAAACCAGAACAGAGAGACAGTTAGAGGTTCACCTGAGGGTCTACACAGCGTCCAGAACAGACTAAGAGACAGTTAGAGTTTAGTTTTTTTTAATTGGGGTTTTCTATTTTGTTGTGTTTTGAAATGTTTTTACATCGTGTAGAGAGTTTTTCAGTCTGTGGCAGAGTCCTGCATCGGGTCGGGTACCGGACGGGTGACCCACAAAAAAGGTGATTCGCGGGTGGTATTTTTTCAAACGCTTTTTTCCGGCTTCGGTTCTGGGTAAAACAAAGATGATGCGGTCGGGTCGCGGGTGTTGCATAATAAATATATTAAAATAATAATAATTTAGTTTAATGTTTAAATCCTCAGACCTCTCCCCCGCGGGACCGTGCATAATCATAACCTCTGTAGCGCATCAATCTGCTGCTGAGCACCGCATTGGAAACGGCTGAGGTGAAGCTCTCTACGGAGGATACAGCATTTTCAATAACACTTCCTCAAGAGCGAAATCCAACGTCTGGAGGCTTCTGGTTCCTAGATGAGGAAATAACCAACATCCCACGCTTTTTGAGAGAAATATGCAACTGCATGTGTTAATAATTGCACATTTTCACTACTCATATATAGGCTCGGCTATGCGGGTTCGGGTCGGGTTGCGGATCTTGTGCCGACGGGTCGGGTCGGGTCGGGTTGCGGAAATAATTGGCAATATGTGCGGGGTAGCGGGGCGGGTTCGGTATTGCACGTCGTGGGTGCGGGTCTTGGAGATCAGACCCGTGCAGGACTCTGGTCTGTGGCTATAACTATTGTCTCGTGTTTTTTACATTTGTTTTTTGTCCAAATGTATTTATTCTGCTTTTTATATATGTATTGATGAACCGCACTTTGGTCAACACTGTTGTTTTTAAATGTGACATATAAATATAGTTGGATTTGATAGAGACCCTTTTAGACTTGCGAGGTTCACCTGAGGGTCTACACAGCGTCCAGAACAGACAGAAAACACCTGATTCCACTGCGCCTGGACCGAGAGGAATCAGAATCAAGTTTATTGCCAGGTACGTTTCCACATACAAGGAATTTGATTTGTTGTCCGGTGGTGCGAACATAAACAATCTAAAAAAATAAGTTGCAAAGTAGGTTAAAAAATAAACATATAAGGATAATACAAAATACGTATTTTATCGAAATAATTTAGCATACAAGAGGATGCTAAAAGGCGCTCTCACACCGGAGTACTTTTCCCAGTATAGTTCCGAAAATGTGCGTTCACACCAAAAGAGCTGGAACTAAAATTAGTTAATAGGCGCGTTCACACCGCAGTACTTTTCCCACTTTAGTCCTGATGAACTAAGTACAGATCGCGTTCACACCGGAATAAGTCCCTGGGGGTGGATTAGGCAAATGAAGCCGCTGACGTCACTTCTTCTTCTTCTGCTTTGGGTTTACTGGCAGGCCGCAAACCACTTCACGGCGTATACTGCCACCCGGAGTCCCCGGCCGGAAGTCCCCGGAGTTGGGTAGAACCCTAACCCTAACCCTACCCCTCACACCAGATTCTGACTGGTATTCGGACCCCCCCAGACCCCCCCAATAAAGCAAAACTGCACGTTTCAGAGTGGCCTTTTATTGTGGCCAGCCTAAGGCCCACCTGTGCAATAATCATGCTGTCTAATCAGCATCTTGATATGCCACACCTGTGAGGTGGGATGGATTATCTCGGCAAAGGAGAAGTGCTCACTATCACACATTTGAGAGAAATGGTTATTTTGTGTTTATAGAAAATGTTTTAGATCTTTGAGTTCCTCTCATGAAAAATGAGAGCAAAACCAAAAGTGTTGCGTTTATATTTTTGTTCAGTGTATGTTTATTAAAAGCAGCATATAGTTTGAGTTTGGCGTCTTGGCTCGGGCCTCATCGCTCCACAGAGTATACGGCAAAGAGTGTATATTTGAAAGTGGAGGGCTGTGCAGACATGTGTGCAAAAAGCAGCCAGAGTTGAGCATGAACACGGCTGCCTTAAGAAAGACACAAAAGAACAAGATGTTGTTCACATGATGAGCATTAATGTAATGCATCATGTTTTTGAATTGGATAAATAATAGAATAGAATACTATTGCACTCAGAATTGTTTAGCTAATTCAAGCTTCCTGCAGGATTGTTATATATATATGTGTATATATATAAGTTTTCATGGTGTCTTATATGTAGCTTTGCTCTACTTGGAGAAGCCGAGGACAATAAGTCAATCGTATTAAATCTAAATCTAGTGATTTACTTTGGTCATCACCACCTTCATGGGCTCTTTGAATACTTGTTGACACTTTGACAGGAGACCATATTTCAAAGTTAGGATATCCGGTTTGGTTTTCTGGCCTGGTCCTGCTCCTTCAACCAAATGCACCCCAATATGTATATGACCTAATTATATAATATACTCGTTGTATTTACATTAAAATTGTCCAGTTAAGCGACTGCAAGGATACAAAGCAGGTTTATAATCTGCAAGGGTTTCCTTTAACAATCCACACAGAGGCATCAGACCACACGTGTCAAACTCGAGGCCCGGGGGCCAAATCAGGCCCGTGGTGGATTTAATTTCGGCCCGCAGGATAATTTCTAATTCCTATTAGATCTGGCCCGCTGGCAGGGGCGGATCTAGAAAAATATTCATGGGGTGGCAGGAGAATTTGAGGGGGTGGCATCCCCTGCAGAAGTATATGCTGATTTAATCGCAGTCATATCAATTAATGCTAACTTGGAAAGCCACAATATTGAGATTTTAACTCAATAACATTAGGTGCCATTATTGTGGCTCATCAGTAAAGCCTTACATATAAATATATAAGGTGGCAGACATAATTTTATGAATTTGAACTGAACAATAACTGAATGAGTTTGTTTCACTCTTAGACCAGCAGGGGTACCAGATCTATGCAGACTGCTGCAATGAGTACATTAATTAACTGTCTCATCGATGTTTGTCTGAATGAATATGATAATATTAACAATCATATTATTCCTATCAGCTGTCAATCACTGTTATGATTCACATATTCATTTATTATTGAATAAACTATATTTTTTGGAGGAGTTAATGATGAATGTTCCTCAAGATGCTTGCTCACCCTCCTTCAAATTTGAAAGACAAGTAATTACTATCATAATCAAAGGAATCAAAGGAACAGTTCAGCGCCCCACGACTTCATTGCAAACAGTTACAACCTTGACTTTATCAGAAAGAACAAACATTAAAGAAGTGCATCAGTTAGGGTTAAAAAACGTGTATTCAGCTAAAACGTAAACATCGCTGCAGTTATTATCGCAGGTTCTGGTCCAGGCTCTCGTCACCTCACGCCTAGACTACTGCAGCTCCCTCCTGCTGGTCTGCCTGCATGTGCCATCCGACCTCTCTCCTCCAGAATGCAGCGGCTCGTCTGGTCTTCAGCCTTCCTGAATGTTCCACTCCGCTCCTCCGCTCCCTCCACTGGCTTCCAGTAACTGCTAGAATCCACTTCAAGACCCTGGTGCTTGCGTACCATGCTGCGAATGGATCTGGCCCTTCCTACATCCAGGACATGGTTAAACCGTGCACCCCAGCACGTGCACTCCGCTCTGCATCAGCCAATCAGCTCGCTGCACCCTCGCTGTGAGGGGGACCCAAGTTCCCATCAGCAGAAACACGTGGGTTTGCTGTCCTGGCTCCAAGATGGTGGAATGAGCTCCCATTGACATCAGGACAGCAGAAAGCTCACACACCTTCCAGACTGAAAACTCATCTCTCTCGACTCCACTTCGAGCCATAGAATGACTAACAAAGAACTGCTAACAGAGCACTTATATACTAATAAAGGACTGGCTCCTCTAAAGCCAGTTGAGTAGCACTTGAAATGCTTGGCTCTATGAAACCTGATGTACTTTATGATTCTGTTTTCTTCAAGGTTGTGTCTTCCTGGTCGAATGTACTTATTGTGAGTCGCTTTGGATAAAAGCGTCAGCTAAATGCAATGTAATGTAATAATGTAATGTAAATCCAGTGGAGAGTCCTTACCTGCTGGCCTAGTTAAATCAAAGTGGTTACTTTCTGTTGGCTGGGCAGTGTAGTTTTACACACCGTCTGATTTGACTTTCTCAGGACTTAAAACTGTTTTTTGGGGGCAGACCCCCTCAAAGAAGAAAAATATATTACACACGTAAGGTCATCATCTTAACAGTTTATTATTCTCATCGACTCATCCGTGAGCAGAGCACCAAGTTGCCTATTACAGCTGAATGTGGCGATTACCATATTGATCAGCAAATCGCCTCACAGACTTATTAAGATTTAAAGCTATGGTGCGTTTTGATTCAATGCTGAGTACAGCCAAACTTGACAGGCTCTTCTCTGTCATTGTAGACCGCAAACAGTGGCAGCTCCAGAGTATTGTGTTTGGTAATCTCTGGTAGGGCTAACCCATACAAGTCAGTATTTGCAATGTAATTACATACACGCTATATCGCCTCCTTGACAGTGAAACGCCACGCGTGAGGTTTAGATTATTTCTCTGTCTCAATCCAAATTGAACTGTATGAAATAAAAAGGCACATTTGTCTTGTAGTAAATAAAAAGGGCGACCTGGAGCCAATCCTGCAATTTCGCGTCTTGTGCTGCATTCACTTGCACTCGGACATTAGAGATTTTCTCTCATAAATGTACGATGAGCCACAACTTTTCTTTCAAAACAAAGCTGCCAACTGGGGTGGCAGCTGGGGTGGCAAGGCCTTTCTCTGAGGTGGCAGCTGCCACCCCGTAGAACCGCCACTGCCCGCCGGTATATTGCAGCACGCCTTCCCTCCATCCTGAGGGTCTCCTCCGCTCAGAGCCTGACCCCAAACATTGATGACCTTGCACCCTGATGAGATGCCAAGTATCTGAGCTAGCATCTCAGAGCAGCAACCTGAGTTCAATGGATGCTTCCTTCTGCACTTTCTCTCAGGACAGCAGGACATGTTTGGTTTTCTCTCTGAGGGAATAGTTTTGTTGAAGCTGTTGTTGGCCTGTGGGGAAATGTACTCATGAGAAGTGACTCTGGAGATAGAGCTGTAAGAAATGAATGCAGCTGATTATTTAATGTTTAATGTTGTTTTTATTATGCCGCCACTGCGTCAGGCCGTTGTGTCCTTGGGCAAGACACTTCACCTGAACTTGCTCCTGTGGGTATTGTCCACAGTGACCATTGCATGTATAAAAAATATGTGTAATGTGTATCTGTAAAGCGCTTTGAGCACTGGAAAGCGCTATAATAAATGCAAGGAATTTTTATTATTATTATTATCTCTCTCTCTGATCTCTCACACAGCTCTTTGTGAGTCACCGTCTCACATCACATGAACACACACTCCTCCTTCATACACCCCTCCTTCACAGACTCCTCCTTCACACACACTCCTTCACACACACTGATCTCACACACATGCTCCAAGTTGTTTATACAACACAGAACAGAACAGAACCTTTTCCTTTTCTGAGAGACCTTGAGGATCGATGGTTATAGAACATCTTCCACTGCAGGACAAACGACGATGTGATGGATCAACGTCTCATCCTGCAGGAACAGGGCCTACATATATACAGGGTTTCCCACACAGACTATACTTGGGCGGGCCGCCCAGGTATATTAACGGCCGCCCAAGTATATTTCGCGACCCATTTAGTTTTTGTTTTTTTTATTTAAAAAAAAAAAAAAAAATTATAATTTTTTTTGTATTCGTCCGTGACCACGACGCCATCTGCGATTGATTAACTTGTGGACAATGATCCCTCGCTCCCTTGCACTGATCTCGCCTCCTTCTGGCCTGTTAAGTGGCCTGCCTCACACAGGGGGACTGGCTGTCCACATGATGTGGCCTGCCGACATGGCCACTGTCATACAGATCATAAATCAAAGCCCTTGATTGGTCTCTGTGTCATTCAAGCTCGGGATAAGCTCAGCTCAGGTGAGGTAAAGGACTCTCTGAGTGTTTAGATAGTTAACTTAGTCTAAGTTCTCAGTGGGTCTCACACGGTGTGGTCACCAGTTATGTAAACACATATTTCCATTTGAGAGGGTAGTGATTGGTCTAATGGATAGTGAGGTGGGCTGAAAGATCGGAAGGCTGTGAGTTCAAATCCCGGCAGGAACACCACCACTAGTGTGCCCTTGAGTAAGGCACTTAGCCCTTAGTTACTTACTTAAAAGCGTCAGCTAAATGAAATGTAATGTGATTAGTAAAATATGCATGAATAAATTAAATAAAAAGTTAAATGGGTGAAAAAAGGTAAGATACACTTTTAAAACTTGTTGAGACAAAACTAGTCTTTGCTGCTGCCTCAAAGAGGAGCAGGGGGAGAGGAGGGGGAGAGGAGAGGGGGAGAGGGGGAGAGGAGGGAGAGGGGGAAAGGGGGGAGAGGAGCAGGGGGAGACAGGAGAGGAGGGGGAGAGGAGGGGGAGAGGAGGAGAGGAGCAGGGGGAGAGGAGGGAGACAGGAGAGGCTGATTCAGGAGCACAGACACACTCACAACTATAAATGAACCAAAAATAAATTAATAAACAAGTTTCAGTGTTTTTTTCATATTGGAAATGGGATGTTGTTGGTTATGGCCATGATTTTATGTATACAGTTCTGTTTAATATAGGTGTTTCCATAGATCTAGTCTCTTTATTTCCCCCTCAAAATGCACCAGATTGATGCATTTAACTCCAAAATAAAAAATAAAATCTTACCGGGGGGGCATGCCCCTGGACCCCCTAGAGGATTTGAGGTCGACCCCCACTAAAAATCACATGGATAGGTTCCTAAATACATTTATAAATACATTAATTTTTTTTAATAGTAATCCATTTCCATATGTTCATGTGTGGGTAGTAGATTTAAACTATAGGGCTATCATTATGAGCCCTGCCTGCACCTGTTCGCTCTGCCATCGCGTGAAGGGTCTGCTAACAAGCGACCAACAGAAAGGTTAATGTTATATGCACGTCACCTCACACCCCCCCCCCCCCCCCCCCCCCGCTCAACCACCCCCACCCCCCCCCCCCCCCAAGTATATTTCAGATCTGGGGAAACACTGGCAGTTAATGGACCAGCACCAGAGGCGTTCCCATACACACAGGCGTTGGAGCTGTTCTTCATGAAATCCCAGAAGCATGAAGTGCTCTGACAAACAGTGCCATCTTTGCACAAAATGATTATACAGGAATGAAAAGTCAATAAATAAACATGTTGTTAAAACTTTTTTTTTTTTTCCTCTTGATCCCTCGTCTCATCAACTCCAGATCTTCATCATCCTCTTCATCCCCTTCTCCTCATCAAGTCCAGATCTTCATCATTCTCTCATCAAGTCCAGATCTTCATCATCCTCTTCATCAAGTCCAGATCTTCATCATCCTCTTCATCACTTCTCCTCATCAAATCCAGATCTTCATCATCCTCACCAGTATCTAGTCTTGTCCATAGAGAGGTGAAGCCCCTCCCTTTCCTCCATGGGACCTCATTTAGGAAAAAGTATGTATTGAAGTCAACGGAGAGAAAGATTATCTTTCGATCCCGTTTGAATTGTGCCACGAATCACACACATGATGTTTGTCAATTTAAAAGATCATTTTACAAGTCAAGAAAATTAAAATGTGTCGTAAAACACATGTAGCACATTGAGAACTGCACACACAAGGGGAGTGAGTCGGTTCCGTGAGAGCCAGCATGCGGGACCGGGACTCTGGGACTTGTAGTCTTTCTCGTTGTGTATTTTTCATTGTCTTATATTTCAACAGCTTTACGACAAACTGACTTTTTTGACGTGGAAATTATTTGTTAAGATTGACATCATATCTGTAATTCGTGGCACAATTCAAACGGGATCGAAAGATAAGTTTTCTCTCCCCATTGACTTCAATACATACTTTTTCCGAAATAAGGTCGGAAGTAGATGGGCGGGACTTCGCCTCTCTACAGACTCAAGGCTACACTTCCACCCTCAAAGTATACGATATCAGGATCGGGGTCTAATCGCCAAAGACTCAAATGAAGTCTCTCCTGATTGAAAGATAAATAGTTGCCAGTATCTTTTCTAAAGTTCCTCAATGCTCTTTTAGTCCATACAGGAAATGGTAGTTTCCCCACAGCAGAAAACCCCCTCAGTTTCATCATCACGTCTTCTCCTCTGATTTGCTTGACACCTTGTCCTCAGCCTCCTCTCTCCTTGTGTTTCGATCGGGAAACCTCTGCCCGTGAGTCAGGAATGTAAATGTGAGGCTCCTGGTTGAACTGGAGCGAAAGTCAAATTCAAATGTCAGGAAAATCCATCCCATATTTCACTCTGGACCGGAGTCAGCGAGCGGCGAAGTGTTCCCTCCCCAGAGACACTCGGCCAGCGTGACTAAAACAAAATGGAGCTGTCAAAGTGAATTTGGAGCCATTAGCTTGAGGGACCTTCAGATCTGAATATGCTTCAGAGAGAAGTCTGACTTCTAGAATACGATCCTGAAGGCTCGGAGACAGGCCTCCTTTTCAAATCTTGTACTATCCAGGTTTCTATTCCTTACGTGGTAAATACTGCCTTTTCTTAGGGTAGGTTTTGTGATCATTTACATATCATAATGTCAACAAACTAACAATAGGCGCTTTCACACCAAGTACTTTGCCGTACTTAGTTTCCAGTACTTAGTTCATCGGAACTCTTTAGTTCATCAGACTGATGAACTAAAGAGCAGATCGCGTTCACACCGGAATAAGTCCCTGGGGGAGGATTAGGCAAATGAAGCCGCTGACGTCACTTCTTCTTCTTCTGCTTTGGGTTTACTGGCAGGCCGCAAACAACTTCACGGCGTTTACTGCCACCCAGAGTCCCCGGCCGGAAGTCCCCAGAGTTGGGGGTAAATGAGTAAATCGCCAGAACGCCGACACCTCCTCATCTCCACCGCTCCCATGTTTTCTTTTGTGTTGCCACAAGTTAGTCTCTATCCGTTGGTGCGCGGGGCTAATGCTAATAATGCTAATGCTCATAATGCTAATGCAACAATGGCGGCTTCACAAAACCTTTCAGAGTTTTACGGGGCGTGGTTTGCAATTCGCTCAGCCAATCAGAACCTGTCCCCCCTTTTCAGACTGAGGGGGAAAAGGGGGGGGGAACAGGTTCGCAAAAGAAAGTTCGAATTCCAGATCTTTTTGGTGTGAACGCAAAAATCCCAGGAACTATCGGAACTATTCCTGGAAAAGTACTCCGGTGTGAAAGCGCC
Source organism: Chaenocephalus aceratus (assembly GCA_023974075.1). Lineage (NCBI taxonomy): Eukaryota > Metazoa > Chordata > Actinopteri > Perciformes > Channichthyidae > Chaenocephalus > Chaenocephalus aceratus. The sequence goes on from JAMFTG010000946.1 coordinate 26,906, forward strand.
TGATGGCCTTCTGTGAGAATCAATGTCTTATTTATTTTTCTTTGTACCTTCCCCATACTTTGTTCTTCATGTCAACACAAATGTCAGCCATTCCCCATGTTTTCATATTTACAGTTTATCCATGAAAAAACTATGCTCAGAAAGAACAAGGATGAACTGCAAATGAATCAAAGGTTGGGAACCACTGTCCGAGAGCACCATTGAGTTCTTTGTAACCAGATCTCTTTCAGAGGGGCGTGGGGAGGGGCTCCTTATCTTCATCTAAAGTAACACACAGAGCATCAGCACTTTGGAAACAGGGCTGAAACAGAGGGGATTATGGGTAATGCTGCAATGATCTGTTTGGTGTTTCAGCCAATCAGAGACAGGCTCTGGATATATCTGAGCCCTGTGAGATATTGATGAAACACAGTATAATAGGAGACCTCTAAGCCAGGTCTACTTTCTCCCTTTCACCCCGAGTCTCACCTCCAACACAACAGACTGCTGTATTCAAGACCAGCCTGAAACCCTCCAGCCTCTGAACACAAGACGAGAGAAGAAGCACTTTATCGATCCCAATCTGGGAAATGTTTGCGTTGCAGCAGCATAAAAAGACCAGGCACTAAACACCTGAACCAACAACATCCATAACATCCACCTGTTAGCAGCTTACACATTCTGCACCACTTGTATATCTCATGGCACTACTTCTATTCTATTCTATTTACTTGCACTATTTTATCTGTTTTATTGTGTGTGCTCTGTCGGAGGAGCCTTAGACTTCCATCGACATATCTACACTGTGTACGAATGAAAGCCTTGAAGCTTGAATCATTGCATAAGAGAAATTAAAAGACTGGAATTAAACAACAGACGCCTCAAAGAGAAATAAAATACCATTAAAAAAAGTGGAAAATAATATTTTTGCACGATACCACACACACACACACACACACACACACACACACACACACACACACACACACACACACACACACACACACACACACACACACACACACACACACACACACACACACACACACACACACACACACACACACACACACACACCACACACACACACACACACACACACACACACACACACACACACACACACACACACACACACACACACACACACACACACACACACACACACACACACACACACACACACACACACACACACACACACACACACACACACACACACCACACACACACACACACACACACACACACACACACACCACACACAACACACCACACACACACCCCACACCGTAATTAATGTCTTCGTACGCTTTTAACACACCATCGTATCGAGGGCGATGTTTCAGGTGACTGATCAGGTTCGAAGTATTAGGGAGCGCTGGATTTGCGAAGAACTCCCCTCTTCCTAAACCACTAACACCACAGTACTGGCAAAACGGGAGGAGCCGAGTGAAAAACAAGCGCCCCTCATCCCAATCCACCCACACCGCAGTATTTTTTCTTTTTTTTTACCCAAAAAATATATTGTATATTATCGGGGCTATTAATACTGTTATCGGGTTTATCGGGATGACGTCATAATTCCTAATATCGACCGATAATGATGCATCCTAGAAAAATATACATGTTGAATACCAATGTACTGTAACAACAAGCAGGATATTATACATTAAGTGTGTGAGGAATGGAATATTGAATTGAAATCAATGTACGTGGGTGAAGTCCAGTTACACGAGAGCAGCTCTCCTGCATCGAGCATCTTGAAAGGATCCTTCAATGCAGCGCGGGCCTTCCTCACACGGGGATTAGTGCAACACTCTGAGTTTCAGCGTTTCTGAAAGGTAGGACGAATCGGTGTTTCCTGCACAGCTGAAATGTCTGGAGGTTATTCTGAGAAACGCCCACGCTAGAGTTCAGTTTCTCCTCTCCGGCACTCCAAGGATTCTTGGCCATTATTCATCGAGTGTGTACCAGCAAATTAAGGTGCCTAATGATTCAAGGAAAACAAATTAAAGGGAGACGGCACAACGAGAGTAATTAAAAAACCCATCGAGGGATTTCAGTTTGGGGTTTCAATGGGTTTTCTGGACTGTTTTTATAGAGTCTGCAGACTGTCGGAGGTGGGAGACGTCCTCTGGGAATCCTGCACACACACTTCCTCTGGGAGTTATTGGCGGCAGATACATTGGTGATGATAAAGAGACACACGTGCACGGTTTGAGTAAAACAGCTCATTCCAAAACACTGGTTTGGTTTGCAGACTTTAAGACGTCTGAAAATGTTTAGTTAAATTTCGGATGAATAAAAGGTTAAAAGATCCAGTTTTTGTGTTTTTAAAAGTGTCTTGTTGCCCTGTTTATAATTATATATTTATACTTATAATGTTATTAGTATGCATTGCTGTTAGATGGAGGCTGGCAGACTGTATTTATCTGTATATTAATATATTCAATATTTAATCATTACAGCAATGGGGTCATCGGTACTGGATGGATATCCTCGTGGATTCATCTTCCTATTATACACACATGCATTTCCAAACATCTGGACTACCTATGTTGCAAATGTATTATCTCTTGGATTTACACACGGCATCTATTGCAGTCTGTCCGTCCTGGAGAGGATCCCTGCTCTGTTGCTCTCCCTGAGGTTTCTCCATGTTCCCTTAAACTGGGGTTTTCTTTGGAAGTGTTTCCTTGTACGATGTGAGGGTCTAGGACAGAGGGACTAAGGACAGAGGTCTGAGGACAGAGGGTCTAAGGACAGAGGGTCTGAGGACAGAGGGTCTGAGGACAGAGGGTCTGAGGACAGAGGGCTTGAGGACAGAGGGTGTCGTATGTCATACTGATATTCTGTACACACTGTGAAGACCACTGAGACAAATGTAACATTGTGATATTGGGCTAGATACATAAACATGATTGATTGATTGATTGATTGATTGATTGATTGATTGATTGATTGATTGATTGATTGATTGATGATTGACAGGCTGTGATATGTACAAATAGTGTTTTCTGTTAATGTTGATTCTGGTTATTTTATTTTGGATTTTATTACATTTTGTATCCAGGTGCGACGCGCTGCTGTGACGGAAGACATTCACAATCTGGGATCAATAAAAGTAAATCTAATAGTTTGCATCGTTGTTAATCCAATCACAAAATGGACAACTCTAAGTATATAATGTAACACTTCTTATAGCATTAAGACGCGTCACGATATACGGTGTTTGGTAACATAACAAGCTATTCCCATACATCCTTTCAGTTTGCACGGTACAAAATACGCATGAAAATAAAAATGGTTCTTCTAGTGGTGTGTGTGCATATATTTAAGTTGCAACCCTTTCATAAATCAGACGTTGGGACAGAAGCGTGTAAAGACTGTCGAAAAGAGCTCCCTTCGTTAATGGTCTGAGGTGAAATGAGTAGACCTTTAAATTCTGGTTTTTAAGAAACATTTGATGAAACTGACGTTAAACTCTGAATGGGGATGCTGCTCTGGGTCTGCTGTGTTGAATAGGCAACTGATCCCCAACATGTGAGCTAATAAAACGAAATAAGGTATTACTATGTCAGTTTTATTTAACACGTGGTTCTGCTGCCCCCAAGTGGCCAAAAACCGCCTTTAATGCAGCATTAAAAAAGGTATAATATGTAAATATGTTCGGATTTAAATGTCTAACAACAACTAAAGCTGTTTAATATATTTCACGGAGTTGTGTAGTAGCGTTATACCTAACCTAAAACGATTTTTCAAACCTAAAGACATTTTGATCAAGGTAACGATGCGTTTTATGGCGTCGTAGAATTGTACTTGTCTGTGTTGTGTTTGCCAAAAGCTGACATACATGTCGTTTTTTATCCAGTTTAAGCCGCATCTTTTGCAACACACACCGCTTAACTCCAAGACGAAGGATTTTACTCTGAATCTTCACAGAGAAACCAGCTGACCTCAAAGTAGCATTTAGCTCGTAGCCGCTACGCCCAGTGTCCATCAAGGAAACACTATTTTTAAAGATAATCTCCTATATCAAGTGTTTGAATGGCTTTAAGCACGATGTCTGAACATCCTAGAGAGGAGGAGACCTCTATGGATAAATCTGCTACCGGTACAAAGATAGTGAATGATGAAAAAAAGTATTAATTCTAGGCTAGTAGCTGACTGAAATAGCAAACTCCCAATATCTGCTCCGTCATATTTTGTAAGACGGTGTTTTGTTGTTTTCATTGAGAGTGGCAGTCAATTACGTACTGTTTAGAGCACAAAAGCATGATGTTGACATTACATACTGAGCCTGTGTCATTGGAAACCATGGAAACTGAAATAATTCACAATTTTCTTTGAACAAAATATGAAACACGTTTCAGAGCCAGCAGTCGTCTGTTCGCTGTAATCACTGACAAGCATAGCTCTGCTTTTAAAGGCGACACAATTGAGGAGAATAAGAGGACTACCTGCTTTGAAAATCGCCTGCAATCAGAGTCTGTGCTTTTTCTGAGAAGGGAAGACGTCGCAATCGAACACTTATTAGCCCAGTGGTGAGGAGCGCGCACTGGCCCTGGGCTTTGTGGCAGCAGGACAAATTAAAAGTATGAAGCCTCAGAGAAAAGAGTCCTCCGCTCGTGTTCCAGGTTTCCACAGAGAAAGGTCAGATAACCTGTGAGAGCGAGGGATCACACGCCGAGTTCGAGCTAAAAGGGCGAAGATATCTGTGACTCCACTTTTACTGGATGTACAGAAATATCAATGTTATTGAAAGGTCCTATCCTAGTCTCATTCCCAGGTCAGTGTGGTAGTGTCTCTACTTTAAAGATTCCTCTCCTGCTGATGTTCAGGTGTATATCAGTGTGTAGGTCTCTACTTTAAAGAGTCCTTCTCCTGCTGATGTTTCAGGTGTATATCAGTATGCGTTGTCTCTACTTAAAGAGTCCTCTCCTGCTGATGTTCAGGTGTATATCAGTATGTAGTGTCTCTACTTTAAAGAGTCCTCTCCTGCTGATGTTCAGGTGTATATCAGTGTTGTAGTGTCTCTACTTTAAGAGTCCTCTCCTGCTGATGTTCAGTTGTATATCAGTATGCGTGTCTCTACTTTAAAGAGTCCTCTCCTGCTGATGTTCAGGTGTATATAAGTATGTAGTGTCTCTCTACTTTAAAGAGTCCTCTCCTGCTGATGTTCAGGTGTATATCAGTATGTAGTGTCTCTACTTTAAAGAGTCCTCTCCTGCTGATGTTTCAGGTGTATATCAGTATGTAGTGTCTCTACTTTAAAGAGTTCCTCTCCTGCTGATGTTCAGGTGTATATCAGTATGTAGTGTCTCTACTTTAAAGATCCTCTCCTGCTGATGTTCAGGTGTATATCAGTATGTAGTGTCTCTACTTTAAAGAGTCCCTCTCCTGCTGATGTTCAGGTGTATATCAGTATGTAGTGTCTCTACTTTAAAAGAGTCCTCTCCTGCTGATGTTCAGGTGTATATCAGTATGTAGTGTCTCTACTTTAAAGAGTCCTCTCTGCTGATGTTCAGGTGTAATATCAGTATGCGTGTCTCTACTTTAAAGAGTCCTCTCCTGCTGATGTTCAGGTGTATATCAGTATGTAGTGTCTTCTACTTTAAAGAGTCCTCTCCTGCTGATGTTCAGGTGTATATCAGTACTGTAGTGTCTCTACTTTAAAGAGTCCTCTCCTGCTGATGTTCAGGTGTATATCAGTCTGTAGTTGTCTCTACTTTAAAAGACGTCCTCTCCTGCTGATGTTCAGGTGTATATCAGTATGTAGTGTCTCTACTTTTAAAGAGTCCTCTCCTGCTGATGTTCAGGTGTATATCAGTATGTAGTGTCTCTACTTTAAAGAGTCCTCTCCTGCTGATGTTCAGGTGTATATCAGTATGTAGTGTCTCTACTTTAAAGAGTCCTCTCTCTGCTGATGTTCAGGTGTATATCAGTATGTAGTGTCTCTACTTTAAAGAGTCCTCTCCTGCTGATGTTCAGGTGTATATCAGTATGCAGTGCATCTACTTTAAAGAGTCCTCTCTGCTAATGTTCAGGTGTATATTAGTGTGTAGTGTATCTACTTTAAAGAGTCCTCTCCTGCTGATGTTCAGGTGTGTATATAGTATGTAGTGTATCTACTTTAAAGAGTCCTATCCTGCTGATGTTCAGGTGTATATCAGTATGCGTGTCTCTACTTTAAAGAGTCCTCTCCTGCTGATGTTCAGGTGTATATCAGTATGTAGTGTCTCTACTTTAAAGAGTCCTCTCCTGCTGATGTTCAGGTGTATATCAGTATGTAGTGTCTCTACTTTAAAGAGTCCTCTCCTGCTGATGTTCATGTGTATATCAGTATGTAGTGTCTCAACTTCAAAGAGTCCTCTCCTGCTGATGTTCAGGTGTATATCAGTATGCAGTGCATCTACTTTAAAGAGTCCTCTCCTGCTAATGTTCAGGTGTATATTAGTATGTAGTGTCTCTACTTTAAAGAGTCCTCTCCTGCTGATGTTCAGGTGTATATCAGTATGTAGTGTATCTACTTTAAAGAGTCCTCTCCTGCTAATGTTCAGGTGTATATTAGTGTGTAGTGTATCTACTTTAAAGAGTCCTCTCCTGCTGATGTTCAGGTGTGTATATTAGTATGTAGTGTATCTACTTTAAAGAGTCCTCTCCTGCTGATGTTTCAGGTGTATATCAGTATGTAGTGTCTCTACTTTAAAGAGTCCTCTCCTGCTGATGTTCAGGTGTATATCAGTATGTAGTGTCTCTACTTTAAAGAGTCCTCTCCTGCTGATGTTCAGGTGTATATCAGTATGTAGTGTCTCAACTTCAAAGAGTCCTCTCCTGCTGATGTTCAGGTGTATATCAGTATGCAGTGCATCTACTTTAAAGAGTCCTCTCCTGCTAATGTTCAGGTGTATATTAGTGTGTAGTGTCTCTACTTTAAAGAGTCCTCTCCTGCTGATGTTCAGGTGTATATCAGTATGCAGTGTCTCTACTTTAAAGAGTCCTATCCTGCTGATGTTCAGGTGTATATCAGTATGTAGTGTCTCTACTTTAAAGAGTCCTCTCCTGCTGATGTTCAGGTGTGTATATTAGTATGTAGTGTATCTACTTTAAAGAGTCCTCTCCTGCTGATGTTCAGGTGTGTATATTAGTATGTAGTGTATCTACTTTAAAAGAGTCCTATCCTGCTGATGTTCAGGTGTATATCAGTATGCGTGTCTCTACTTTAAAGAGTCCTCTCCTGCTGATGTTCAGGTGTATATCAGTATGTAGTGTCTCTACTTTAAAGAGTCCTCTCCTGCTGATGTTCAGGTGTATATCAGTATGTAGTGTCTCTACTTTAAAGAGTCCTCTCCTGCTGATGTTCAGGTGTATATCAGTATGTAGTGTCTCTACTTTAAAGAGTCCTCTCCTGCTGATGTTCAGGTGTATATCAGTATGTAGTTGTCTCTACTTTAAAGAGTCCTCTCCTGCTGATGTTCAGGTGTATATCAGTATGCAGTGCATCTACTTTAAAGAGTCCTCTCCTGCTAATGTTCAGGTGTATATTAGTGTGTAGTGTCCTCTACTTTAAAGAGTCCTCTCCTGCTGATGTTCAGGTGTATATCAGTATGCAGTCTCTACTTCAAAGAGTCCTCTCCTGCTGATGTTCAGGTGTATATCAGTATGCAGTGCATCTACTTTAAAGAGTCCTCTCCTGCTAATGTTCAGGTGTATATTAGTGTGTAGTGTCTCTACTTTAAAGAGTCCTCTCCTGCTGATGTTCCGGTGTATATCAGTATGCAGTGTCTCTACTTTAAAGAGTCCTATCCTGCTGATGTTCAGGTGTATATCAGTATGTAGTGTCTCTACTTTAAAGAGTCCTCTCCTGCTGATGTTCAGGTGTGTATATTAGTATGTAGTGTATCTACTTTAAAGAGTCCTCTCCTGCTGATGTTCAGGTGTGTATATTAGTATGTAGTGTATCTACTTTAAAGAGTCCTATCCTGCTGATGTTCAGGTGTATATCAGTATGTAGTGTCTCTACTTTAAAGAGTCCTCTCCTGCTGATGTTCAGGTGTATATCAGTATGCGTGTCTCTACTTTAAAGAGTCCTCTCCTGCTGATGTTCAGGTGTATATCAGTATGCAGTGTCTCTACTTTAAAGAGTCCTCTCCTGCTGATGTTCAGGTGTGTATATTAGTATGTAGTGTCTCTACTTTAAAGAGTGCTCTCCTGCTGATGTTCAGGGTGTATATCAGTATGTAGTGTCTCTACTTTAAAGAGTCCTCTCCTGCTGATGTTCAGGTGTATAACAGTATGCAGTGTCTCTACTTTAAAGAGTCCTCTCCTGCTGATGTTCAGGTGTATATCAGTATGTAGTGTCTCTACTTTAAAGAGTCCTCTCCTGCTGATGTTCAGGTGTGTATCAGTGTGTAGTGTCTCTACTTAAAGAGTCCTCTCCTGCTGATGTTCAGGTGTATATCAGTGTGTAGTGTCTCTACTTTAAAGAGTCCTCTCCTGCTGATGTTCAGGTGTAATCAGTGTGTAGTGGTTCTACTTTAAAGAGTCCTCTCCTGCTGATATTCAAGTGTATATCAGTGTGTAGTGTTTCTACTTTAAAGAGTCCTCTCCTGCTGATGTTCAGGTGTATATCAGTATGTAGTGTCTCTACTTTAAAGAGTCCTCTCCTGCTTATGTTCAGGTGTATATCAGTATGTAGTGTCTCTACTTTAAAGAGTCCTCTCCTGCTGATGTCAGGTGTATATCAGTGTGTAGTGTTTCTACTTTAAAGAGTCCTCTCCTGCTGATGTTCAAGTGTATATCAGTGTGTAGTGTCTCTACTTTAAAGAGTCCTTTCCTGCTGATGTTCAGGTGTATATCAGTGTGTAGTGTCTCTACTTTAAAGAGTCCTCTCCTGCTGATGTTCAGGTGTATATCAGTATGTAGTGTCTCTACTTTAAAGAGTCCTCTCCTGCTGATGTTCAGGTGTATCAGTGTGTAGTGGTTCTACTTTAAAGAGTCCTCTCCTGCTGATGTTCAGGTGTATATCAGTGTGTAGTGTCTCTACTTTAAAGAGTCCTCTCCTGCTGATGTTCAGGTGTATATCAGTATGTAGTGTCTCTACTTTAAAGAGTGCTCTCCTGCTGATGTTCAGGTGTATATCAGTATGTAGTGTCTCTACTTTAAAGAGTCCTCTCCTGCTGATGTTCAGGTGTATATCAGTATGTAGTGTCTCTACTTTAAAGAGTCCTCTCCTGCTGATGTTCAGGTGTATCAGTGTGTAGTGGTTCTACTTTAAAGAGTCCTCTCCTGCTGATGTTCAAGTGTATATCAGTGTGTAGTGTTTCTACTTTAAAGAGTCCTCTCCTGCTGATGTCAGGTGTATATCAGTATGTAGTGTCTCTACTTTAAAGAGTCCTCTCCTGCTGATGTTCAGGGGTATATCAGTATGTAGTGTTTCTACTTTAAAGAGTCCTCTCCTGCTGATGTTCAGGTGTATATCAGTATGTAGTGTCACTACTTTAAAGAGTCCTCTCCTGCTGATGTTCAGGTGTATATCAGTATGTAGTGTCTCTACTTTAAAGAGTCCTCTCCTGCTGATGTTCAGGTGTATATCAGTATGTAGTGTCTCTACTTTAAAGAGTCCTCTCCTGCTGATGTTCAGTTGTATATCAGTATGTAGTGTCTCTACTTTAAAGAGTCCTCTCCTGCTGATGTTCAGGTGTATATCAGTGTGTAGTGTTTCTACTTTAAAGAGTCCTCTCCTGCTGATGTTCAGGTGTATATCAGTATGTAGTGTCTCTACTTTAAAGAGTCCTCTCCTGCTGATGTCAGGGGTATATCAGTATGTAGTGTTTCTACTTTAAAGAGTCCTCTCCTGCTGATGTTCAGGTGTATATCAGTATGTAGTGTCTCTACTTTAAAGAGTCCTCTCCTGCTGATGTTCAGGTGTATATCAGTATGTAGTGTCTCTACTTTAAAGAGTCCCTCTCCTGCTGATGTTCAGTTGTATATCAGTATGTAGTGTCTCTACTTTAAAGAGTCCTCTCCTGCTGATGTTCAGGTGTATATCAGTGTGTAGTGTCTCTACTTTAAAGAGTCCTCTCCTGCTGATGTCCAGGTGTATATCAGTATGTAGTGTCTCTACTTTAAAGAGTCCTCTCCTGCTGATGTCCAGGTGTATATCAGTATGTAGTGTCTCTACTTTAAAGAGTCCTCTCCTGCTGATGTTCAGTTGTATATCAGTATGTAGTGTCTCTACTTTAAAGAGTCCTCTCCTGCTGATGTTCAGGTGTATATCAGTGTGTAGTGTCTCTACTTTAAAGAGTCCTCTCCTGCTGATGTCCAGGTGTATATCAGTATGTAGTGTCTCTACTTTAAAGAGTCCTCTCCTGCTGATGTCCAGGTGTATATCAGTATGTAGTGTCTCTACTTTAAAGAGTCCTCTCCTGCTGATGTCCAGGTGTATATCAGTATGTAGTGTCTCTACTTTAAAGAGTCCTCTCCTGCTGATGTTCAGGTGTATATCAGTATGTAGTGTCTCTACTTTAAAGAGTCCTCTCTGCTGATGTTCAGGTGTATATCAGTATGTAGTGTCTCTACTTTAAAGAGTCCTCTCCTGCTGATGTCCAGGTGTATATCAGTATGTAGTGTCTCTACTTTAAAGAGTCCTCTCCTGCTGATGTTCAGTTGTATATCAGTATGTAGTGTCTCTACTTTAAAGAGTCCTCTCCTGCTGATGTTCAGGTGTATATCAGTGTGTAGTGTCTCTACTTTAAAGAGTCCTCTCCTGCTGATGTCCAGGTGTATATCAGTATGTAGTGTCTCTACTTTAAAGAGTCCTCTCCTGCTGATGTCCAGGTGTATATCAGTATGTAGTGTCTCTACTTTAAAGAGTCCTCTCCTGCTGATGTTCAGGTGTATATCAGTATGTAGTGTCTCTACTTTAAAGAGTCCTCTCCTGCTGATGTTCAGGTATATATCAGTATGTAGTGTCTCTACTTTAAAGAGTCCTCTCCTGCTGACGTTCAGGTGTATATCAGTATGTAGTGTCTCTACTTTAAAGAGTCCTCTCCTGCTGACGTTCAGGTGTATATCAGTATGTAGTGTCTCTACTTTAAAGAGTCCTCTCCTGCTGATGTCTCCATGCTTTAATGTTCAAAAAGCTCTTTATTGTTCTCATACTGCCTGCCTCTTTTCACCCTCTGTCTGAAACCAGGGCCCAGTCTGCTCTGATTGGTTAGCTGTGTTGGTATTGAGATCTGGCAGTGAAAATAACCGTGGAAACAAGCGTCCTCTTCTTCTGCAGTATCACACAGTACCAATTAACAATATGTGTTAGTTTGGCCTTTAGACACAAAAGCACTGGATACTAATTTAGATTCAATCGGTAATTCAAATAGCCTCCCAGCAGGGTGCATGAGAGGAACCAGCCGTTTCTCAAAGGGCGATTCAGATCCAGCTGGATTCTAATGAGACAATCATCTGTGTGTTTACCCCGACCCTCAGAACATCAGAGCTGCATTGAATCACCAAATATGAATCAACACACCCTGAGGTCTGCAGCTGGCTCTGCATCACCTGCCGCATCTGATGTGCAACACACACACACACACACACACACACACACACACACACACACACACACACACACACACACACACACACACACACACACACACACACACACACACACACACACCACACACACACACACACACACACACACACACACACACACACACACACACACACACACACACACACACACACACACACACACACACACACACACACACACACACACACACACACACACACACACACACACACACACACACACACACACACACACACACACACACACACACACACACACACACACACACACACACACACACACACACACACACACACAACACACACACACACACACACACACACACACACACACACACACACACACACACACACACACAGGTCCGAGAAACCGGCCCCCGATCCGCCTCACAATGCCACGCGAAACTCCTTTTAAACATTTGCCATTTTAACTTATCCTGCTTCACTGACAAGCAACAGTTGGATTTATAGAAAAATGAAACTCGGATTCTGAATCTGTAGGGTCTGGATTAAATGTCGGCACACACCATAATCAACTAGCATGAATTATGTGAACATGATTTTTACTTTTATATCTAATTCGCATTGGCCCTCCGCCCGCCGCGGTGCATCTTAACGGGAAAACATGGAACTAAACAGAAAGCTGAGCAGCGATAAAGTTACATTTTTACACACAATAAAGAAGTGAATGTGACTTCTATATACGCCGAATTAAAGAATACCCTTTAAACATTTGACAGCCGTATTTTTATTTATTCTACATGTTGTGTCATGTCTCTAATAACCACAGGAACATTAAATCGTTATTATTTAATGGCGCCTGGCTTCACGTTCCCTGTGAAAACATCACGCATCACCTGAACTGACAGACACCCCGCACATATTCATTAGGATCATCATGAACACACACAAGGAGAAAAGACATGTTTCACATCCTGCAAAATCTGCATTAAAGAAACATGGGACATTCCTGCAGAACAGCCGCGAGCATAGCGGAGACATTACAGCAGACAGGCAGAGGAGCAACAGGCGACACACACACGCACGCACGCACGCACGCACACTCACATTGACACACACTCACACATTGACACACTCACACAAAGACACACACACTCTCACCTGCAGACAGTCATCCGCTGTGTGTTTAAATCCGAGTAAGAGGATCCTGATGGAGATCCGCTCTGAGAGGAAGAGTCGCAGTGAGAATCACATCGTTTTACCTTTCAGTGTGAATCCTGCACAGTGAATGGGAGAAAGGGAGGGGTCTTCTGTGTGTGAAGACACCTGGGGGAGAGGAGACCACTTCCGGTCCAGACTTTCAGAGTAAAACCATGGTGAAAATCAGTGTGAGGTTAAATCAATCTGTGTGTGAGGGCAAAATGAAGTGAGAATGACCAAAATATATATAATTCCACTCAGGTTTTGTTCCCAGGTTCAGGTTCTGTAAGCCAAGACTACTAAACACCTGCACTCTGTAAATCTGTTTACATCTTGCACATTATTTATCTAATATATCATATTCCATTTACTTGTATATCGACGTCTTGCACTATTTCTATTTTATTTGTCTTAACTTGCACATCTCAAAACATCCTCAGTGTTTCTCAAACGTTTTCATTCCAAGGACTTAACCAATAAAAAAACACTTGCGGACCACCGAACTCCCCAAATATCCAAAAACACATTTTCTAGAACAGATTACAAATCGCCTGAAAATGGTACAAACAGGTGACGAAGGTGTTGCGCTGGGCTATATCATGCAACCGAAAGTGAAACTTAAGCTCGCTCCATTGCGGAGATATTCCCGCGAGAGTGCGGAAAACTTAAATTAAGTTATTTATTTAAAATGTGAAATGTTACCAATATACTCACGGACCACTAGGGGGCGCTCACGGACCACCAGTGGTCCGTGGACCACACTTTGAGAAGCACTAACGGCCCGTCCACACAGCGGCGTGCGTTGACGCTTCCCCATTCACTTTGAATGGGGTGACGTCACTTTTAGCCGAAATGCATCGTGGGAAGCGACGTGGAGCGTAGCTGGCGTGGCTCGCTACAAAAGTTGAGCAATGTTCAACTTTTGACGCCTTGGCGAGGCGTCAGCCAATCGAATCATATGCCAGTACAAGCTCTAGCCAATCAAACCGCTGCTTGTGTGTCAGGGGCGGGAGATTCATGTGATTGGTTGTTGGTCGAGTTTCAGACACGCCCGCCAGCAAGCGTCAACGCACGCCGCTGTGTGGACGGGCCGTAAAGGTACGTCCAGACAGCGGCTTTGGAAAAAGCTTGGGCGGGCGTGTCTGAAGCTCGACCAACAACCAATCACATGAATCTCCCGCCCCTGACACAAGCAGCGGTTTGATTGGCTAGAGCTTGTATTGGCATATGATTTGATTGGCTGACGCTTCCACCGAAAGCTTCAGAAGATTCAAAAGTTGAACATTGCTCAACTTTTGAATCCTGGATGCCCGGAAATCTCCGCTTTGCTTCCCACAATGCAGTTCGGCGAAAAGTGAGACAAAGTGACGTCACCCCATTCAAAGCGAATGGGCAGAAGCGCTGGAAGATTTTTTTTAACGCTGCTGTGGCTCTGGGCGTACCGTACGATTGTATCAGTTTGATGTCCTATATTCATGTTGCTCTGTTGGAGGAGGACTTCAGTTTGTCATTGCCATATCTGCACTGAAGCTGCTACATGATGATAAAGCATCTTTTTCAGGAGGTAGATTTGGTTTGAAGATAACAAGTTAATTTATACAGCACCTTTCAACACAAGGCAATTCAAAGTGCTTCACAAAAACTGACATTACGAGCATTAAGAAAGAGTGCAGCGGGAACACCTTATAAAGACAGCAAAGGAAATAAAATAAACATAAAACAAGCTAATGTAATATATTCATATTCAAAGCCTTTAATGTCATATAAACAAAGTTACTCAATGCGAGACCTCTGGATATAAAAGGTGAAGATTGTGTTGACGTCTATGGAAAAGGACACACCTTCACACTTACCTCAGATCCAGTGGCGAACCGTCAGGGCCTTCAAGGTATTCAGAGAACACTCTGGAACACTCAGATAAAACAAACAAAAGATCGATTTAATTATATAAATAAAATGTAATAAAATGAATAAATGAGAATGGTATCTGTGTCGTTGATCTGTAATATTACAGTGTTACGTTGATTTGTTTGTCCTTCTCGGACCATGCTACGCATTTCAGTGGAAAAGAAAGCAACCAATCAGATCGTGTTCTGGGTCTCTGGGTAGAATCTCCTTCAACCAGGTATTCTACATCCTTGATCGAAGGCCCTGGCCGTTGCACTGAATGAGAGCGTACGTTTGGACTGACAGTTTGATCAACCAATCAGATATTGGTTTGTAGCCAATGGGCGTGTTCTTTCAGAGTTCCCCTCGGTTCCAGGGTGTTCTAGAAGGCCCGAGTTAACTGGCTCGAGACAGAGGATCTAGATGAATGCGACGAAGCAATTCATTATTGTTTTCAACGTTGAAATGACGAGTGCAACAGGTGAAGATGAAGTTGTTGCGGAATCGTTGTGAGTACCTTTTCAAGACGACACTTCAGTGAAAAGACGGACATTATAACGCCGCGGAGGGGGGGGGGCGGCGGCGGGGGGGGGGGGGGGGGGGGGGGTGTCTACAGAAGGTCCAGTTGTGATAGACACGGTTCGCCACTGCTCAGATCATATTTTCCTGATGAGTGGATGGTCTTAATCTCGAGTTTAGAAATAAGAAATGATATATAATTTACCCCTCGCTCGAATAATATGGTCATTTCTGGTAGATGCACTTCATATGTTTTTAAGTGTCTATAAACATGTGTATGATTGCTGCAATCCAAACAGCTAAGAGCAACATGTAAAAATGAAGCTATGTCGTTCCGAAATATGTCTTTTATTTAATTTCTTTAAAACCATCTCGCGCCCCTCCAGGTTGAGAACCACAGAGTTAAATATACTCTCTGCCCCTTCAGGCTTATTCTGGGCTTTTATTTTGAAATGCGAGCCCTCAGCTTCCGGGTGTTCCGGCCTCTCTGCAGCCGCTTGATTCAGCTCCTTGCTCAGAACAGATAACATGAATGAAACCATCTGGCAGACAGGCAGGAAACCTCCGCGTGACTTTAAGCACGATCCGGTTAGCGAGGACAGCACGGTGCAGGTCTGTGGTAGCATTGTGTGTTAGTGCTGCTGCTGTGTGTCTTTGGGGGGGGGGGTATTTAAAGGGTCCACAGCTGCTGGTGTCCAACATACCAGAGATGACAGACTCTATTATCTGTACATCTGAACACTGCACCGCCCGCACGAAGCCCCTCATGAACAGACGATAACTCCTTTCATCGTCTCTGGAAGTGGAATAATCGAGCGGTATTTGATCGTTTGATTGTCAACAGGTCAAAAAGTGAAAGAGGTCACAAAGCGTTCCTATAGATACAGACTCGACCTTCTGCCGCCATCTTTCTCCAGCCTGTCAAAGACATGCAGAGAGACATCTCAATCAATCAATCAATCAATCAATCAATCAATCAATCAATCAATCAATCAATCAATCAATCGATAGATCAATGTTTATTTATAGCCCAATATCACAGATGTTACACTTGTCTCAGTGGTCTTCACAGTTTATACAGAATATCAGTATGACAATACGACACCCTCTGTCCTCAGACCCTCTGTCCTTAGACCCTCTGTCCTCAGACCCTCTGTCCTTAGACCCTCTGTCCTCAGACCCTCTGTCCTCAGACCCTCTGTCATTAGACCCTCTGTCCTCAGACCCTTTGTCCTTAGACCCTCTGTCCTCAGACCCTCTGTCCTTAGACCCTCTGTCCTCAGACCCTCTGTCCTTAGACCCTCTGTCCTCAGACCCTCTGTCCTCAGACCCTCTGTCCTTAGACCCTCTGTCCTTAGACCCTCTGTCCTTAAACCCTCTGTCCTTAGACCCTCTGTCCTTAGGCCCTCTGTCCTCAGACCCTCTCAGACCTCTGTCCTCAGACCCTCTGTCCTTAGACCCTCTGTCCTTAGACCCTCTGTCCTACACCCTCTGTCCTAGACCCTCTGTCATAGACCCTCTGTCCTTAGACCCTCTGTCCTCAGACCCTCTGTCATTAGACCCTCTGTCCTTAGACCCTCTGTCCTCAGACCCTCTGTCATCAGACCCTCTGTCCTCAGACCCTCTGTCCTTAGACCCTCTGTCCTCAGACCCTCTGTCCTCAGACCCTCTGTCCTTAGACCCTCTGTCCTCAGACCCTCTGTCCTCAGACCCTCTGTCCTCAGACCCTCTGTCCTTAGACCCTGTCTAGACCTGTCCTCAGACCCTCTGTCCTCAGACCCTCTGTCCTTAGACCCTCTGTCCTCAGACCCTCTGTCCTCAGACCCTCTGTCCTCAGACCCTCTGTCCTTAGACCCTCTGTCCTCAGACCCTCTGTCCTTAGACCCTCTGTCCTCAGACCCTCTGTCCTTAAACCCTCTGTCCTCAGACCCTCTGTCATTAGACCCTCTGTCCTCAGACCCTTTGTCCTTAGACCCTCTGTCCTCAGACCCTCTGTCCTTAGACCCTCTGTCCTCAGACCCTCTGTCCTTAGACCCTCTGTCCTCAGACCCTCTGTCCTCAGACCCTCTGTCCTTAGACCCTCTGTCCTTAGACCCTCTGTCCTTAAACCCTCTGTCCTTAGACCCTCTGTCCTTAGGCCCTCTGTCCTCAGACCCTCTGTCCTCAGACCCTCTGTCCTTAGACCCTCTGTCCTTAGACCCTCTGTCCTTAGACCCTCTGTCCTTACACCCTCTGTCCTCAGACCCTCTGTCATTAGACCCTCTGTCCTCAGACCCTTTGTCCTTAGACCCTCTGTCCTCAGACCCTCTGTCCTTAGACCCTCTGTCCTCAGACCCTCTGTCCTCAGACCCTCTGTCCTCAGACCCTCTATCCTTAGACCCTCTGTCCTTAGACCCTCTGTCCTCAGACCCTCTGTCCTCAGACCCTCTGTCCTTAGACCCTCTGTCCTTAGACCCTCTGTCCTTAGACCACCCTCTGTCCTTAGACCCTCTGTCCTTAGAGCCTCTGTCATTAGACCCTCTGTCATTAGACCCTCTGTCCTCAGACCCTCTGTCCTTAGACCCTCTGTCCTCAGACCCTCTGTCCTTGGACCCTCTGTCATTAGACCCTCTGTCCTTAGACCCTCTGTCCTTAGACCACCCTCTGTCCTCAGACCACCCTCTGTCCTCAGACCCTCTGTCCTTAGTCCCTCTGTCCTTAGACCCTCTGTCCTGAGTCCCTCTGTCCTCAGACCCTCTGTCCTTAGACCCTCTGTCCTTAGACCACCCTCTGTCCTCAGACCACCCTCTGTCCTCAGACCCTCTGTCCTTAGTCCCTCTGTCCTTAGACCCTCTGTCCTTAGTCCCTCTGTCCTCAGACCCTCTGTCCTTAGACCCTCTGTCCTTAGTCCCTCTGTCCTTAGTCCCTCTGTCCTTAGACCCTCTGTCCTTAGACCCTCTGTCATTAGACCCTCTGTCCTTAGACCCTCTGTCCTTAGACCCTCTGTCCTTAGACCCTCTGTCCTTAGACCACCCTCTGTCCTTATACCCTCTGTCCTTAGAGCCTCTGTCATTAGACCCTCTGTCATTAGACCCTCTGTCCTCAGACCCTCTGTCCTTAGACCCTCTGTCCTCAGACCCTCTGTCCTCGGACCCTCTGTCATTAGACCCTCTGTCCTTAGACCCTCTGTCCTTAGACCACCCTCTGTCCTTATACCCTCTGTCCTTAGACCCTCTGTCCTTAGTCCCTCTGTCCTTAGACCCTCTGTCCTTAGACCCTCTGCTAGACCCTCTGTCCTTAGACCCTCTGTCCTCAGACCCTCTGTCCTCAGACCCTCTGTCCTTAGACCCTCTGTCCTTAGACCCTCTGTCCTTAGACCACCCTCTGTCCTTAGACCCTCTGTCCTTAGAGCCTCTGTCATTAGACCCTCTGTCATTAGACCCTCTGTCCTCAGACCCTCTGTCCTTAGACCCTCTGTCCTCAGACCCTCTGTCCTTGGACCCTCTGTCATTAGACCCTCTGTCCTTAGACCCTCTGTCCTTAGACCACCCTCTGTCCTCAGACCACCCTCTGTCCTCAGACCCTCTGTCCTTAGTCCCTCTGTCCTTAGACCCTCTGTCCTGAGTCCCTCTGTCCTCAGACCCTCTGTCCTTAGACCCTCTGTCCTTAGACCACCCTCTGTCCTCAGACCACCCTCTGTCCTCAGACCCTCTGTCCTTAGTCCCTCTGTCCTTAGACCCTCTGTCCTTAGTCCCTCTGTCCTCAGACCCTCTGTCCTTAGTCCCTCTGTCCTTAGACCCTCTGTCCTTAGACCCTCTGTCCTTAGACCCTCTATCCTTAGACCCTCTGTCATTAGACCCTCTGTCCTTAGACCCTCTGTCCTTAGACCACCCTCTGTCCTTATACCCTCTGTCCTTAGAGCCTCTGTCATTAGACCCTCTGTCATTAGACCCTCTGTCCTCAGACCCTCTGTCCTTAGACCCTCTGTCCTCAGACCCTCTGTCCTTGGACCCTCTGTCATTAGACCCTCTGTCCTTAGACCCTCTGTCCTTAGACCACCCTCTGTCCTTATACCCTCTGTCCTTAGACCCTCTGTCCTTAGTCCCTCTGTCCTTAGACCCTCTGTCCTTAGACCCTCTGCTAGACCCTCTGTCCTTAGACCCTCTGTCCTTAGACCCTCACATCGTACAAGGAAACACTTCCAGAGAAACCCCACAGTTTAAGGGAACATGGAGAAACCTCAGGGAGAGCAGCAGAGGAGGATCCTCTCCAGGACGGACAGACTGCAATAGATGCCTTAGTGTGTGAATCCAAGAGATGATACATGTTACAGCATAGAGACCGAATGTTAGGAAGTGTCTGTGATGAGAAGATGGATCCACGAGGATGTCAGCTACAGTCCTGTGGGAGCCATCAGGGAAGTGGTTTGATGAGAGTCAGGCAGGACCGCAGAGACAGGTTCAGCTTTAAGTCGTCCAGGGAGTGTGACGGGGTTCTCTGTGTCCGTAAACAGGCGTAGTCGGTGAAATAAGCTCAAAAGGTTTTATTTACAAAGACACACTGTTTGAAAAGAATACTGAAAGAGAATAGTAGACCAACGCTAACCCTGTTTCTCTCTTGTTATGTCTTGGGTGTGGTTTCGGATCCACAACAATCTGCTCAGAGACTGTAGGTCAAACCTTGAGGGACTCTTTGAAGCAACCTTCCATAACGACATATTAGCATTGACTCTGACCCCAAGGTCCTGAACAGAAGACATGAACGTTACAATCACATCGGAGATAGAAGGTCCTACGATTTACGTATCGTATTGCATCGAGTCGTATCGAGTCGTATCGAGTCGTATCGTATCGTGTCCTCGTGTTATGAGGTGTATCACATTGATTTGTAATAATAAGTTAATATACTAACAAAGCACTTATATACTAACAAAGTACTTATATACTAACAAAGTACTTATATACTAACTAAGCACTTATATACTAACAAAGTACTTATATACTAACAAAGTACTTATATACTAACAAAGCACTTATATACTAACTAAGCACTTATATACTAACAAAGTACTTATATACTAACAAAGTACTTATATACTAACAAAGCACTTATATACTAACTAAGCACTTATATACTAACAAAGTACTTATATACTAACAAAGCACTTATATACTAACTAAGCACTTAGATATACTAACAAAGTACTTATATACTAACAAAGTACTT
This sequence comes from Chaenocephalus aceratus, assembly GCA_023974075.1. Taxonomy (NCBI): domain Eukaryota; kingdom Metazoa; phylum Chordata; class Actinopteri; order Perciformes; family Channichthyidae; genus Chaenocephalus; species Chaenocephalus aceratus. The sequence continues at coordinate 47,258 of JAMFTG010000946.1, forward strand.
ATATACTAACAAAGCACTTATATACTAACAAAGTACTTATATACTAACAAAGTACTTATATACTAACAAAGCACTTATATACTAACAAAGTACTTATATACTTACAAAGTACTTATATACTAACAAAGTACTTATATACTAACAAAGCACTTATATACTAACAAAGTACTTATATACTAACAAAGTACTTATATACTAACAAAGTACTTATATACTAACAAAGCACTTATATACTAACAAAGTACTTATATACTAACAAAGCACTTATATACTAACAAAGTACTTATATACTAACAAAGTACTTATATACTAACAAAGCACTTATATTACATTACATTACTTTGCATTTAGCTGAGGCTTTTATCCAAAGATACAATAAGTGCGTTCGACCAGGAAGACACAACCTTGAAGAAAACAGAATCATAAAGTACATCAGGCTTCATAGAGCCAAGCATTTCAAGTGCTGCTCAACTGGCTTTAGAGGAGCCAGTCCTTTGTTAGTATATAAGTGCTTTGTTAGTAGTTCTATCCTCGAGGTGGAGTCGAAGGAGATGAGTTTCAGTCTGGAAGGTGTGTGAGCTTTCTGCTGTCCTGATGTCAATGGGAGCTCATTCCACCATCTTGGAGCCAGGACAGCAAACCCACGTGTTTCTGCTGATGGGAACTTGGGTCCCCCTCGCAGCGAGGGTGCAGCGAGGGTGCAGCGAGGGTGCAGCGAGGGTGCAGCGAGTCGTCTGGCTGATGCAGAGCAGAGTGCACGTGCTGGGGTGCACGGTGTAACCATGTCCTGGATGTAGGAAGGGCCAGATCCATTCGCAGCATGGTACGCAAGCACCAGGGTCTTGAAGTGGATTCTAGCAGTTACCGGAAGCCAGTGGAGGGAGCGGAGGAGCGGCGTGGTGTGGGACATTCAGGAAGGTTGAAGACCAGACGAGCCGCTGCATTCTGGGTGAGAGAGGTCAGATGGCACATGCAGGTAGACCAGCAGGAGGGAGCTGCAGTAGTCTAGGCGTGAGGTGACGAGAGCCTGGACCAGAACCTGCGTGGCTCTCTGGGTCAGCTGGGGACGCATCCTCCTGATGTTGTAGAGCGTGTATCTGCAGCAGCGGGTTGTAGCAGCGATGTTTGCAGTGAAGGACAGGTTGTTATCTAGGGTCACACCCAGAGTCCTTGAGTCTGAGTCGGGGAAACAACAGAGGGGCCGATGTTGATGGTCAGGTCAAGAGTGGGACGATCTTTTCCCGGAAGGAAAAGCAGTTCAGTTTTGTCGAGGTTGAGCTTGAGGTGGTGAGCGGACATCCACTGAGAGATGTCAGCTGGACGAGCAGAGATGCGTGCGACGACCTGGGTCTCTGAGCGGGGGAAGGACAGGATCCATTGGGTGTCGTCAGCGTAGCAGTGGTATGAAAAACCATGCGGGCTAATGACAGATCCGAGCGAGTTTGTGTACAAGGAGAAGAGGAGGGGACCAAGAATATATTCTAACAAAGCACTTATATACTAACAAAGTACGTATATACTAACTCAGCACTTATATACTAACAAAGCACTTATATACTAACAAAGTACTAACAAAGCACTTATATACTAACAAAGCATTTATATTCTAACAAAGCACTTATATACTAACAAAGTACGTATATACTAACTCAGCACTTATATACTAACAAAGCACTTATATACTAACAAAGTACTAACAAAGCACTTATATACTAACAAAGCACTTATATACTAACAAAGCACTTATATACTAACAAAGTACGTATATACTAACTCAGCACTTATATACTAACAAAGCACTTATATACTAACAAAGCACTTATATACTAACTCAGCACTTATATACTAACTAAGCACTTATATACTAACAAAGTACTAACAAAGCACTTATATACTAACAAAGTACTAACAAAGCACTTATATACTAACAAAGTACGTATATACTAACTCAGCACTTATATACTAACAAAGTACTAACAAAGCACTTATATACTAACAAAGTACGTATATACTAACTCAGCACTTATATACTAACAAAGCACTTATATACTAACTCAGCACTTATATACTAACTAAGCACTTATATACTAACAAAGTACTAACAAAGCACTTATATACTAACAAAGTACGTATATACTAACTAAGCACTTATATACTAACAAAGTTACTAACAAAGCACTTATATACTAACAAAGCACTTATATACTAACAAAGCACGTATATACTAACTAAGCACTTATATACTAACAAAGTACTAACAAAGCACTTATATACTAACAAAGCACTTATATACTAACTCAGCACTTATATACTAACTAAGCACTTATATACTAACAAAGTACTAACAAGCACTTATATACTAACAAAGTACTAACAAAGCACTTATATACTAACAAAGTACGTATATACTAACTCAGCACTTATATACTAACAAAGTACTAACAAAGCACTTATATACTAACAAAGTACGTATATACTAACTCAGCACTTATATACTAACAAAGCACTTATATACTAACTCAGCACTTATATACTAACTAAGCACTTATATACTAACAAAGTACTAACAAAGCACTTATATACTAACAAAGTACGTATATACTAACTAAGCACTTATATACTAACAAAGTACTAACAAAGCACTTATATACTAACAAGCACTTATATACTAACAAAGTACGTATATACTAACTAAGCACTTATATACTAACAAAGTACTAACAAAGCACTTATATACTAACAAAGCACGTATATACTAACTCAGCACTTATATACTAACTAAGCAAATCAAATCAAATCAAGTTTATTTATAAAGCACATTTTAAAACAACTTTCGGTCGCGCCAAAGTGCTGTACATGAATAAAAATATACGGAACATATTGCAATTTGTAGCATTTAAGTTAAAAACAACAAATATAAAGGCAGACACAGTTAAAATACAAAATGAAAAATGTCATGCTCTGCTCACTTTTAAAAAGGCCAGAGAGAAAAAGTGTGTTTTTAGAGAGGATTTAAAAGCCCCTAGTGTCTGGGCCGACCTCACAGGGCAGAGTGTTCCAGAGCCTGGGACCAGCTGCTGCGAAGGCTCGGTGCCCTCTAGTTTTTAGCCTGGTTTTCGGCACTACCAGCAGCATTTGGTCGGCAGACCTTAGAGCTCTGGCTGGGGTGTATCGCTGGATTAAGTCAGCTATATAAGCCGGAGCCAGCCCGTTTAGGGCCTTAAAAACAAATAAAAGGAGTTTAAAATCTATTCGGAACCGAACTGGAAGCCAGTGAAGTGAGGCCAGAATGGGGGTAAAGTGGTCACGCCTTTTGTGGCCAGTCAGGAGACGTGCAGCTGCGTTCTGTACTAGCTGCAGGCGTTTTATGGATGCCTGATCCATGCCCACATACAAAGCGTTGCAGTAGTCCAGTCGCGATGTCACAAAAGCGTTAATTACCCTCTCTAAGTCTTTAAAAGATAAAAACGACTTGGTCTTAGCCAATAGTCGTAATTTAAAAAAGCAGGTTTTGACTACGCTGCTGACCTGTTTATCGAATTTAAAAGTGCTATTGAAGGTTACTCCAAGGTTCGTTACAGCGGGGAGGATGTTTTTACTCAGGGAGCCAAGAATGTCAACCTGGGAGGCCGGAGGTTGGGGTCCAAAAAAAATTACCTCGGTCTTGCTCTCGTTGAGGGTGAGGAAGTTTTGGCTCAGCCAGGATTTAATTTCAGCCAAGCAGTCCATCAATTGCTGTAAGGAGTTGGCATTAGCATTGAGAGGTAGATATATCTGAACGTCATCAGCGTAGCAGTGGAAGGGGATGTTGTGCTTGGAGAGAATTGCACCTAGGGGCAGTATATATAATAGAAAAAGGATGGGGCCCAGAATAGAACCTTGGGGAACCCCACAGGTAAGGGGGGCTTTTGCAGAGGAGAAGGCACCTAGCTGCACTGAAAGGCTACGGTCTGTTAGGTAGGACCTGAACCATGCCAGAGCAGAGCCTGTGATGCCAGCGGACTGTTCGAGCCGCGACAACAGAATGCTGTGGTCCACGGTATCGAAGGCCGCTGTCAGGTCCAACAGCACCAGGACAGCTGGGCTACCTGAGTCGGCGGCTAGGAGGAGATCATTAAAAACTCTTAAAAGGGCTGTTTCAGTGCTGTGCATAGGTTTGAAGACAGACTGAAACTTTTCATGGATGCCATGCGTGGTTAAAAAAGACTGCAGCTGGGCGTAGACTACTCGCTCCAGCGCTTTAGATAAAAACGGTAGCTGGGAGATGGGCCTAAAATTTGCAAGAATGGAGGGGTCGAGATTTTTCTTTTTTAGCAGTGGCTTGACCACGGCATGTTTGAAAGCAGCTGGGACACATCCTGAGCTGAGAGAGGTGTTTATAAGTAATAAAATACTTGCTCCAACTGAATCGAAAACGTCTCTGAGAAGGCGAGAGGGAATGCTGTCTGAGGTGCAGTTTGTCGGCCGCAGGTGCTTAACTACATCCGAGAGAGAAGAGAGGGATACAGGCTCAAAGTGGTCGAGGACAGCAGGGCACAGAAGAGGGGCAGAATCTGGGTTAGCACTAGTGTGGGCTAGCCTAAGAGCAGATACTTTTTCAATAAAAAATGACAGAAACTTATCACAGAGAGTAGTCGATGGTACAATTGGAGAAACATCACAGGGATTAATGATCGAGTTGAGGACATTAAAAAGAACCTGAGGTTTGTGGCTGTTCTTAGAGATTAACAGAGAAATGTGCTCTGTCTTGGCTGCTTTGACTGCCGTCTGGTAGTCAGAAAGGCAAGCACGAAGGATTTCCAAGGAGACATGGAGTCCATCCTTCTTCCACTTTCTCTCTGCACGCCTGCAAGCGCGTCTGAGAGCACGAGTACAGTCACTGAGCCACGGCTGTGGGAGAACTTTGGTGCGTCTAAGCGTAAACGGAGCAACAGAGTCAAGTATTTGTGTACATGTCGAGTCAAACATAGAGATAAGCTCATCAGCACTAAAAGCACAGTTCATCTCTAATTTACAGATCAGAGAAGCATTAAAAACATCAGAAAACTGTGAGGCCGTCAAGGGGTTAATTAAACGCAGACGACGTGCAGGGGCTCGCGACTCGAGCCCTGCGCTAGGGATCGAGGTTGTAAACACAACAGGTAAATGGTCTGAGATACCTGTTGCTTCACAGATTTCATCTGTGAAGCAACATTTCAAGCACTTATATACTAACAAAGTACTAACAAAGCACTTATATACTAACAAAGCATTTATATACTAACAAAGCACTAACAAAGCACTTATATACTAACAAAGTACTAACAAAGCACTTATATACTAACAAAGCACTTATATACTAACAAAGCACTTATATACTAACAAAGTACTAACAAAGCACTTATATACTAACAAAGCATTTATATACTAACAAAGCACTAACAAAGCACTTATATACTAACAAAGCATTTATATACTAACAAAGTACTAACAAAGCACGTATATACTAACAAAGCACTTATATACCAACAAAGCACTAACTCAGCACTTATATACTAACAAAGCGCTTATATACTAACTCAGCACTTATATACTAACAAAGCACTTATATACTAACAAAGTACTTATATATATAAAGCACTTATATACCAACAAAGCACTAACTCAGCACTTATATACTAACAAAGCACTTATATACTAACAAAGCACTTATATACTAACAAAGCACTAACAAAGCACTTATATACTAACAAAGTACGTATATACTAACTCAGCACTTATATACTAACAAAATACTAACAAAGCACTTATATACTAACAAAGTACGTATATACTAACTCAGCACTTATATACTAACTAAGCACTTATATACTAACAAAGTACTAACAAAGCACTTATATACTAACAAAGCACTAACTCAGCACTTATATACTAACAAAGCACTTATATACTAACAAAGCACTAACTCAGCACTTATATACTAACAAAGCACTTATATACTAACAAAGCACTAACAAAGCACTTATATACTAACAAAGTACGTATATACTAACTAAGCACTTATATACTAACAAAGTACTAACAAAGCACTTATATACTAACAAAGTACGTATATACTAACTCAGCACTTATATACTAACAAAGCACTAACAAAGCACTTATATACTAACAAAGTACGTATATACTAACTAAGCACTTATATACTAACAAAGTACTAACAAAGCACTTATATACTAACAAAGTACTAACAAAGCACTTATATACTAACAAAGTACGTATATACTAACTCAGCACTTATATACTAACTAAGCACTTATATACTAACAAAGTACTAACTCAGCACTTATATACTAACAAAGCACTAACTCAGCACTTATATACTAACAAAGCATTTATATACTAACAAAGCACTAACAAAGCACTTATATACTAACAAAGCATTTATATACTAACAAAGTACTAACAAAGCACTTATATACTAACAAAGCACTTATATACTAACAAAGCACTAACAAAGCACTTATATACTAACAAAGCATTATATACTAACAAAGCACTAACAAAGCACTTATATACTAACAAAGCATTTATATACTAACAAAGTACTAACAAAGCACGTATATACTAACAAAGCACTTATATACTAACAAAGCACTTATATACTAACAAAGCACTAACAAAGCACTTATATACTAACAAAGCACTAACAAAGCACTTATATACTAACAAAGCACTAACAAAGCACTTATATACTAACAAAGCACTTATATACTAACAAAGCACTAACAAAGCACTTATATACTAACAAAGCACTAACAAAACACTTATATACTAACAAAGCACTTATATACTAACAAAGCACTAACAAAACACTTATATACTAACAAAGCACTAACAAAGCACTTATATACTAACAAAGCACTTATATACTAACAAAGTACTTATATATAAAGCACTTATATACCAACAAAGCACTAACTCAGCACTTATATACTAACAAAGCGCTTATATACTAACTCAGCACTTATATACTAACAAAGCACTTATATACTAACAAAGTACTTATATATATAAAGCACTTATATACCAACAAAGCACTAACTCAGCACTTATATACTAACAAAGCACTTATATACTAACAAAGCACTTATATACTAACAAAGCACTAACTCAGCACTTATATACTAACAAAGCACTAACTCAGCACTTATATACTAACAAAGTACTAACTCAGCACTTATATACTAACTCAGCACTTATATACTAACAAAGCACTTATATACTAACAAAGTACTTATATATATAAAGCACTTATATACCAACAAAGCACTAACTCAGCACTTATATACTAACAAAGCACTTATATACTAACAAAGCACTTATATACTAACAAAGCACTAACTCAGCACTTATATACTAACAAAGCACTAACTCAGCACTTATATACTAACAAAGCACTAACTCAGCACTTATATACTAACAAAGCACTAACTCAGCACTTATATACTAACAAAGTACTAACTCAGCACTTATATACTAACAAAGCACTTATATACTAACTCAGCACTTATATACTAACAAAGCACTAACTCAGCACTTATATACTAACAAAGCACTAACTCAGCACTTATATACTAACAAGCACTTATATACTAACAAAGCACTTATATACTAACAAAGCACTAACTCAGCACTTATATACTAACAAAGCACTTATATACTAACAAAGTACTTATATATAAAGCACTTATATACCAACAAAGCACTAACTCAGCACTTATATACTAACAAAGCACTTATATACTAACAAAGTACTTATATATAAAGCACTTATATACTAACAAAGTACTTATATATAAAGCACTTATATACTAACAAAGCACTTATATACCAACAAAGCACTTATATACTAACAAAGTACTTATATATAAAGCATTTATATACTAACAAAGTACTAACTCAGCACTTATATACTAACAAAGCACTTATATACTACAAAGTACTTATATACTAACAAAGCACTAACACAGCACTTATATACTAACAAAGTACTTATATTTAAAGCACTTATATACCAACAAAGCACTTATATACCAACAAAGCACTAACTCAGCACTTATATACTAACAAAGCACTTATATACTAACAAAGTACTAACTCAGCACTTATATACTAACAAAGCACTAACTCAGCACTTATATACTAACAAAGCACTTATATACTAACAAAGTACTTATATACTAACAAAGCACTAACTCAGCACTTATATACTAACAAAGTACTAACTCAGCACTTATATACTAACAAAGCACTAACTCAGCACTTATATACTAACAAAGCACTTATATACTAACAAAGTACTTATATACTAACAAAGTACTAACTCAGCACTTATATACTAACAAAGTACTAACTCAGCACTTATATACTAACAAAGCACTTATATACTAACAAAGTACTTATATACTAACAAAGCACTAACTCAGCACTTATATACTAACAAAGCACTTATATACTAACAAAGTACTTATATACCAACAAAGCACTAACTCAGCACTTATATACTAACAAAGTACTAACTCAGCACTTATATACTAACAAAGCACTTATATACTAACTAAGCACTAACAAAGCACTTATATACTAACTAAGCACTAACAAAGCACTTATATACTAACAAGTACTTATATATAAAGCACTTATATACTAACAAAGCACTAACTCAGCACTTATATACTAACAAAGTACTTATATACTAACTCAGCACTTATATAATAACAAAGCACTTATATACTAACTCAGCACTTATATACTAACAAAGCACTTATATACTAACTAAGCACTTATATACTATCGTATCGTACCTTATTGAATCGTCTCTTATTGAATCGTCTCTTATTGAATCGTCTCTTATTGAATCGTCTCTTACCGTATGGAGTTGTATCGGAGCAGTATCGTGTCCTGTCGTGCCGTGTTGTATCGTATCTTCTCGTGTTGTCGTGAGTCGTGTCATATGATATTGTATTGTTTGGTAGCGTCATCGTATCGAATGAAAGAAATCCAGCGACCATTTTATGTTAACAATATCCGTATTGTTCTTCCTCTCTGTCGTATTGTACTCTGCGTTTATACGAGTAGAGCTTTACTAATCCTCACAGTAGAGTATCGACCTGAACATGGATTTGTATTTCTTTTCAACACGACCACGAGATGAAGCTTCCTGTATCTGTAGAAACCAGGAGCGTCTCTCAGAGGCCGTATTTAGAAATCTGTTGAAAGAATAGAACATTCATTTATGAGTCCGTGTTGATTCGAGGATGCATTTTTAATTCAGCTAAATATGCCAATTATCTCTCCGTCCGCTGATCCACGCTCTTCTGTTCATCCATCTGTCTTTTATTTTTAGATTTTCACGATCACTTCCCAGGTTAACATTGCCACGCTCTGTATTTGTGTATATCTGTTCACCCCCTGTCTGAAACCAGAGCCCAGTCTGCTCTGATTGGTTAGCTGGCCAGCTCTGTTGTGATTGGTCAACCAGCTTAGAGATGTCCCGCCTCTTAGCCTATCACGTACAATGAGTTGGAGCGCTAGCCAATAGGAGCGCGAGTGTTACCTAGTGATGTCACTATGTTCCGGAAGTAAACAAAGGAGTCCAATGGAGTATTTTGCCTAGAATTGGTATATTTGTCTTAAAAGTAGACAATGTTTGAACATATTTTTACCTAAGATAGTTTGTTTGTAACTCCATCTTGGCCTTAGACTTTATGGTGTAACGTAAATGAAGGAAAAGCAACACTGGAGTGAACTAGATGTTACTCTGTGAGCGTTTTAGCACACACACACACACACACACACACACACACACACACACACACACACACGCACGCACACGCACACGCACGTTAAACTTGCCCTGCAGATGAAGGGGCTAAAAATGTCCTGGTTTCATTCCGCAATTAAATATGAAGAGGACGTGATTATCCAACCATTTCTCCTCTGATCCGCTCCTCCACACCCTCAGGGAACACACACACACACACACACACACACACACACACACACACACACACACACACACACACACACACTTGTCAAGGTGAGAGGAAGAGGAACACCTTCTCTTCATTAACACTCCACTGCCCTGAAATACAGTCGAATCTCCGGGTCGCGCTTCAAGAGGAACTAAACCGCACTCCGCGATGAACTCTCGTCTATCATTAGAAAGAACCTCCACACCGACAGTCTGTCTGATTGATGCGTTCATATTAATATTATATGGATCATAATTACAGAAAACTGCAGAGAGAGGCGGAGGTTTCTCTGAATCAAAGTCACTTCCCTGCTTTATGTAAAACAGGCTGCGCTTGAGAAGAACCCCTCAGAAAGGATATCGCCTTCCAGATGAGACGTGATCAGCTGGAAGCCTTTAGCGAGGATGTATAAAGGATTAGAAATGAGGGAAACATTTGCGTTGTTTTGAGAGTAAAATAACATTGATTGTCGAGGGAACTTTAACACATTCAGTGTCTGCAGATTAATGTACCTCATGGAGGATTATTGTATAAAAGTGCAGGAGAGAGATAATAGGGAAGCTATACTTCACAGTATATGAAAAATATTATAATATATTCCAAATATGCTGCCCAATAAGAACACAGATGCCTTTAGCTAATATTTACTAATAGATTGGTAGCACTAACAAAGCATTTATATACTAACAAAGTACGTATATACTAACTCAGCACTTATATACTAACAAAGCACTAACAAAGCACGTATATACTAACAAAGCATTTATATACTAACAAAGTACGTATATACTAACTCAGCACTTATATACTAACAAAGTACTAACAAAGCACGTATATACTAACAAAGTACTAACAAAGCACTTATATATTAACAAAGTACTAACAAAGCACTTATATACTAACAAAGTACTAACAAAGCACGTATATACTAACAAAGTACTAACAAAGCACTTATATACTAACAAAGTACTAACAAAGCACTTATATACTAACAAAGCACTTATATACTAACTCAGCACTTATATACTAACTAAGCACTTATATACTAACAAAGTACTAACAAAGCACTGAGGTTTGCGTTGTTTTGAGAGTAAAATAACATTGATTGTCGAGGGAACTTTAACACATTCAGTGTCCTGCAGATTAATGTACCTCATGGAGGATTATTGTATAAAAGTGCAGGAGAGAGATAATAGGGAAGCTATACTTCACAGTATATGAAAAATATTATGAATACATTCCAAATATGCTCCCCAATAAGAACACAGATGCCTTTAGCTAATAGATTGGATATACTTTATTAATCCCCGTGGGCTGCCATTTTGAACAGCGCCCGGGGAGCAGTGTAGGGAACGGTGCCTTGCTCAGAGACACCTCGGTAGCACTTGCCAGGACTTGAACTGGTGACCTTCCAGTTGTCAAGCCAAGTCCCTATCGACTTCGCCACCACCCGCCCCCATAATAATACCTTTACAAGTTAAACATTCAGGGATATATATTCATTTGCATTATTTCTGGGAGTTTCTGGGGTAGTGGTGGTCTAATGGAGAGTGAGGTGGGCTGCAGATCGGAAGGCTGTGAGTTCAAATCCCGCCTGGAACACCCCCACTAGTGTGCCCTTGAGTAAGGCACTTAGCCCTCAGTTACTCCAGGGAGAATGTCCCTGTAATCGGTAATTGTAAGTCGCTTTGGATAAAAGCGTCAGCTAAATGAAATGTAATGCGTTAAAGAAAAGTAATTGGCATTTTGTCGAAGGGGCCAGAGCAATACTACGTTTAGTACAAGTTCCTCTGAGGAACGCGGGATGTTAGCCTCTGCAGACCATTTACATGCACTAACACCTATAGAACAGGAAGCAGGACAGGTTAATTTAAATTGGCTATGCTCAAGTATGTAGACAAGCTAATGTCGAAGTAGTGTATGTGAAATCGACCTCACAATAAGATGTGTGTATATTACAATTATTAATGTCATATTTCAAGATGATTACTTAGATATTACAATATGGTTGAGCTGGAGTTCATTATCGAGCTTTCACGTTAACGTCACAGTCATCTGAAGAACGAACCCAAAGAGACACAGGAAGCTCTCAGCCAATCACATTCTGCATCACAGGTAGCTACAGGAGGGGACCAGGCACGATGGCATCAGGGTGCTGCAGATCGGTGGCGAGACGTGGGTTAAGTGTAATTATAACAGGTAACATCTGGATGATGATTGGCCTAACAATCGTCAAGGTGACGACTCGTCTGTTGAGAGCTTCAGAACATTAGCAGAACATCAAAGTTAGTGATCTTTAACTAACGGAGACGTATCATGCACAGGATGATGACACATGTCCCAGAGGAGTAAAAAGGATCCGTGTGGCTCCGATTGAACCGATATAAAGTGAAGACATAAAGAGGATAGTTTTCTCATATCATGCAGGTTCACCTGAAACAATGACCTCTCAGAACAACACGTCTCTCATCCAGCGGTCAGATATTCAGTCTCTTTCAGCTCTGATTTTATTTAGTGTTTAGCTGCTTTATGTTCAGCTCATCTCTAACGGCCCGTCTACACTACAGGCATCAAAAAATCTTGAAGCTGGGCGTGTCTGAGGCTTGGCGATTTCTCGCGCCCAAGGCGACAAACAACCAATCAGGAATCTCCCGCCCCGGCATACAAAGCAATAGCAATGTTAAAACGAAGTAAACTGGATATAAACTCCCCAAACAGGCGAAAACCCACTGTCTCTGCCCCCTCCCTCTCTGCCCCCTCCCTCCATGCCTGGTTCCTCCTGTCTGTATCCCGGTAGAGGAACAGAGACTGATCAAACAGCACCGGGTGATTCACTACCGCTCCATTTTGTGTAATATGAGGAAATGACCTGCGTTCTCTCTCCCAGCATACACGCAGTTTGATTGGCTAGCGCTTGTACCGTCAGATTGGCATACGCGGGATTTGATTGGCTGATGCCAAGCATCGAGCCTCAAAAGTTGAACATTGTTCAACTTTTGATGCCGATAGATGCTCGTGATGCAAAGCCATGCCATGCTCCCCACAATGCAGTTCGGCGAAGTTTAAAAATCTTCTACGTCACCCCATTCAAGTGAATGGGCGAAGAGTTGAAAGATTTTTCGATGCCTGTAGTGTAGACGGGGCGTAACTGTGTCTGCCTGCTGGAGTTTGGTTTCTTTTGACAGGCCCTGAAACAAAGGCTTTTGAAAGCAGAGGACGAAAACAGAAACGTTTTGGCGACTAAATCTCAAACAATTGGCCAAAAAAGTACTGGAAAAACAAAGTGAACACAGGATCAACAAACAAACAAACAAACAAACAAACACTGTGAGGGATCAGCTGGATCCCAACAGGTGTTTCTACAGCTCTTAAAGGCGGGGTCGGTCATTCACTTCAGAAACACTTGTTGTTATATTCCATGGAATGCTCTAAACATCCCGATAGCAACGAATATCTGAAGTGCTTTGACAATAAATACATTAAAAAATATCATCTCTTGAAGCCGTGGCGCTGTGAAAAGCACGACCAATCATCTGAGCCGGCTAAAGTAACTGGATGGCCTACCTGCCTGTCAGCCTTCCCTCTGGGCACAGACTGATCTCGTGCCCTCGTTGGTCATGTGCGCGTCCGTGCGTGTTGGGGGAGGGGCTCTGTGAGGAAGGGGCAGATTTCTTCCGGCTGTGTATTTTCAAACTCTAGCGCACTCCAGCTGCTTTCTCCAAAATGACCTTCCCCACCTTTAAGTTTAATTCCCAGAGCGAATGAACCAACGTTTTTTGTGGCTTGGTTTGAGATAAACAAACTCAAAACAGCCTTGCAGCGTTTTGAGTGAAACACGAGCTTTTCTGTGTGTGATGGTGCCTCTCAGAACAAGAGTGAGGATAAATTGCGCGTCTGTAAAAGTTCATGGACGATGTCGGAACATTCACAATAAATAAAAACAAAGAAAAGGGACGACCTCGATTCTCCGTGTGATAGAACTGGATTGAAGACAGAAGATTTTGAGGCAGGAAACAGATTTCACATTTCTGCAGCAGATGGTCGAGGCCTTCCCTCTCTCTCCTTCCAGAGATCCACGAGGACAGGAGATGTTCCTGTGTGGCTTCCCTCGCCCAGCGTGCCAGGAAGCAGCTACATGTGTCCGTGTTTACAGAGAGATGCGAAGCCTCGTATATAATCCCGAGAGAAGGGTCTGATGGAGGGTTTCCTCCACTGCTTCACCTCAGTGACACGACTCACACGAATAAACAGGACATATAACTTCCATCTGTTTCTGTGAGACGGACGTTACGTTTCAAAGATGCATCTTATAGTATTATTCTATTTATAAATCTATTTTCCCACAGAGACTATCATAAAAACAACGTTTAAAGCCTCTTAGACACCAGACGACAAGATGAGACATTAATACCAGCAGCACATTTTATTTACAAAGATATTTTATTGGAAATGTACACCAACTTCTTATTTTAATGTTCATATCTTTATTTCTTATTTTAAGACATTTTATCTTCTTATTTTTGCATAATTATCTTTATTCTATATTACTTAATATTTTATTGAAATGTATTTTATTATATCCTTTTTTGCACATTCTTACTTTAGTTTCTGGCGTTGGCTTTGATTTGTTTTTCTTTGATTCCTAAATGGAGCGTTAAACTTTATAACCCTGCGATAAATAAACCATTCTGATTCATTAATCTATTCAATTACAAGTTTGAATAGATTTGTCCTAAATGGTCGACTCGTGACACAATTCTCTGTTGTTGTTGTTGTTTGTTGTTGTTCCTTTGAACAAAATGGAAATTAAAAAGTCAATTTGAGTGAATAAGTATTTTATTGTGAAAGGAGAAAACAGACGCAGACCAAAGTCTTTGTGAAGGTAGAAAGGAGAAACTGAAGTTAAAAAAATCCTTTCTTTTAAAAAATTTTCTTTGAAATTATGTTTTTTGAAGATGCAGAGGTGTTTAATAACATTTTGTACTGTACTTAAATACAATTTTGAGGTACTTGTACTTGACTTGAGTATTACAATGTTATGTTCATTTGTAACATGGAACATTTTGAATGCAGAACTTTTACTGCAACAGAGTATTCCTACACTCTGGTACTTCTACTTTTACTCAAGTACAAGACCTGAGTACTTCTACTTTCACTCAAGTACCAGATCTGAGTACTTCTACTTTTACTCAAGAACAAGATCTGAGTACTTCTACTTTTACTCAAGAACAAGATCTGAGTACTTCTACTTTTACTCAAGAACAAGATCTGAGTACTTCTACTTTTACTCAAGAACAAGATCTGAGTACTTCTACTTTCACTCAAGTACAAGATCTGAGTACTTCTACTTTCACTCAAGAACAAGATCTGAGTACTTCTACTTTTACTCAAGAACAAGATCTGAGTACTTCTACTTTTACTCAAGAACAAGATCTGAGTACTTCTACTTTTACTCAAGAACAAGATCTGAGTACTTCTACTTTCACTCAAGAACAAGATCTGAGTACTTCTACTTTTACTCAAGAACAAGACCTGAGTACTTCTACTTTTACTCAAGTACTAGATCTGAGTACTTCTACTTTCACTCAAGAACATGATCTGAGTACTTCTACTTTTACTCAAGAACAAGATCTGAGTACTTCTACTTTCACTCAAGAACAAGATCTGAGTACTTCTACTTTTACTCAAGAACAAGACCTGAGTACTTCTACTTTCACTCAAGAACAAGATCTGAGTACTTCTACTTTTACTCAAGAACAAGATCTGAGTACTTCTACTTTTACTCAAGAACAAGATCTGAGTACTTCTACTTTTACTCAAGAACAAGATCTGAGTACTTCTACTTTCACTCAAGTACAAGATCTGAGTACTTCTACTTTCACTCAAGAACAAGATCTGAGTACTTCTACTTTTACTCAAGAACAAGATCTGAGTACTTCTACTTTTACTCAAGAACAAGATCTGAGTACTTCTACTTTTACTCAAGAACAAGATCTGAGTACTTCTACTTTCACTCAAGAACAAGATCTGAGTACTTCTACTTTTACTCAAGAACAAGATCTGAGTACTTCTACTTTTACTCAAGAACAAGATCTGAGTACTTCTACTTTTACTCAATAACAAGATCTGAGTACTTCTACTTTTACTCAAGTACAAGATCTGAGTACTTCTACTTTCACTCAAGAACAAGATCTGAGTACTTCTACTTTCACTCAAGTACAAGATCTGAGTACTTCTACTTTCACTCAAGAACAAGATCTGAGTACTTCTACTTTTACTCAAGAACAAGATCTGAGTACTTTTACTCAAGAACAAGATCTGAGTACTTCTACTTTTACTCAAGAACAAGACCTAAGTACTTCTACTTTTACTCAAGTACTAGATCTGAGTACTTCTACTTTCACTCAAGAACATGATCTGAGTACTTCTACTTTTACTCAAGAACAAGATCTGAGTACTTCTACTTTTACTCAAGAACAAGATCTGAGTACTTCTACTTTTACTCAAGAACAAGATCTGAGTACTTCTACTTTCACTCAAGTACAAGATCTGAGTACTTCTACTTTCACTCAAGAACAAGATCTGAGTACTTCTACTTTCACTCAAGAACAAGATCTGAGTACTTCTACTTTTACTCAAGAACAAGATCTGAGTACTTCTACTTTTACTCAAGAACAAGATCTGAGTACTTGAGAAAAGCACTATTTAAGTGTCATATATTATTATTATTACTAGCCCAATTAGCCCTACGTGGTCCTCCAACCCAGTCTCACGGCATTTCGTGTTATAGTCACGAAATGAATCTTTTGATTCGTGTTCACCAACATGATTTCCCCCTTTTTTCCGTGGCACACAGAACGATTTTAAAAGCAATAAATAATAATAACAAAATTAGAAGGAAACAAATATGAAAAAAAATACAGATTTCAGTATTCTGAGGCTCTGAGCCATTTCGTTTCCTCGCAGACGGCAAAAAAACTCAGACATTATACATTTTAAAATAAAAGGGATAGGCTTAGGGTAAGACATTGAGTAAGAACATGTTTTTATGAACCACACAGCTTCTGGTCTTCCAAGACCCGACAAAAAGACGAGCTGCAGGCACGAAACACACTTCCAATATAAATACATTGCTTTTTAAATCGTTCTGTGTGACACGAATCAATAGATTACATTCATTTCGTGACTATAACACGAGATGCAGTGAGACTGGGTTGGGCCCTCGGTTTGGACCCCCCCGCTATAAACACAGTGCTGTTCTGTGATTCTAACGGCCCGGCCACACGGCGGCGTGCGTTGAAGCTTCAACGCTTCTGCCCGTTCCCTTTGAATGGGGTGACGTCACGCTTTGTCGAACTGCATTGAGGTTCCTTCGCTTCGCTCGCATTGCTCGCTTCAAAAGTTGAGCAATGTTCAACTTTTGAAGCTTCGACGGAAGCGCCAGCCAATCGAATCATATGCCAGTACGAGCTCTAGCCAATGAAACCGCGTGCTTGTGTGTCCGGGGCGGGAGATTCATGTGATTGGTTGTTGGTCGAGTTTCAGACACGCCCACCGGCAAGCTTCAACGCACGCCGCCGTGTGGACGCTGCGTCCTCTGACTCTGCAGTGCTCGACCGTAGGTGCACAGAAACACGTTCACTTCGCCACATAATCAGAAGCAGGATGCCGTGCATCATAATGACTGATCATCACCCAATGGAGTTATAGCTTGTGAGAAAACTCATGTGGAAGTCATCAGGGGAGCAACCTCCACTGTAACGACGTGTTGGTTTAAACTTCACAAGGGAAGAAGGAACGAGCAGCACTCATGTGACTCCTTCAGGAAACCATTTTCATTTCAGAGAGACTTTTGCTTTCCATGTGACTGAGAATCTGTCATTTGAAAAGCTTTAGAAAGACAGGGTCAGAGAAGCTGTGCTGAATTGATTCTGTCATTTCGGGTAATAAAGATGGACGAGGTTAGTTTTAAGACCACGAACAACATTTTTTTATTTCTACCAAAGAGTTGTGTGAATAAAAAGCTGAATCTGACCCCGGGTCACGGACACATCTCTCACTCTTGCAAAATAAAGCAAGCATGATGTTAGAAACCAGTGAAAGTACAGGGTAGACGTTCAATGTGTACAAAATTGCCAGAAACATAGAAACATAGTTCACAGGAAAGTGTGTAAAGTTACAGTTTTGACCAAGGATGTGTGTTTTATGAGGAGCTAAGAAACATATGAGCCGGTCGGACTGCAACTAAGATAGCTAACGTTAGCTTTCTACTTTACAAGCAAGTGTTAGAAATTAAAATCAATGTTGATATGGCGTAATTTGAATTAAATACACTATTTAATTTAAATCAGTTTTATTCTGAAAAACCTGAAGTTCACTAATTATTAACTTAATACTTTTATTCTGAAAATTCTTCACTTCCGGTTAGCATTAGCATGTGGCGAAATGCTGCATGTTCAAACCGTGAATCGAAGGTGAGATGACATGTGATGTTGAACACTGAGCACACTGGGTTTAGCACTCATGTATTGCCGCTGAATAACGTTTATTAGGGAATGTTTAAATAACCACAGACACCAGAATGATGTAATTTAACGATAGAACAAGGCAGGAATTGCATTGGACCCGCCACCCCGACGACGCCGGCCAATAGGAGAAAGCAAGCTAACGTTCGCTATCCTGAGAGTAGACATTTATAAAAACAAGTTAACCTAGAGACTGAATTCAACTAACCTGTGTGTGCTACTAAGCTAGCTAACGTTCGCTAGTAAGCAAACTGTCTACTTAGAAAGCTAGAAAGCGTTTGCATTACGTTTGTTATCTTTTTGACAAGCAAGCTAGCTAACAATAACTTTCTACTCAAACTAGCTAACAGTTGCTATCCATCTGACTAGTTGGCTACCTTTTTTGGCTACCTAGATATTAGCTATCTAGCCAGCTATCACACAAAGTAGTGCCTCTCATCATTTAGATTACAGATATTATTTTGTATGCTATGGTTGCAGACTCGTGTCTACAGCAGTGAGAGTGAAAAACATGTTGACATGTGATTTGTTCATTTAGCTGGTAGGATCAATCAATCAATAATCAATCAATCATCAATCAATCAATCAATCAATCAATCAATCAATCAATCAATCAATCAATCAATGTTTATTTATAGCCCAATATCACAAATGTTACATTTGTCTCAGTGGTCTTCACAGTTTATACAGAATATCAGTATGACAATACGACACCCTCTGTCCTCAGACCCTCTGTCCTCAGACCCTCTGTCCTCAGACCCTCTGTCCTTAGACCCTCTGACCTTAGACCCTCTGTCCTCAGACCCTCTGTCCTTAGACCCCTCTGTCCTTAGACCCTCTGTCCTTAGACCCTCTGTCCTTAGACCCTCTGTCCTCAGACCCTCTGTCCTTAGACCCTCTGTCCTTAGACCCTCTGTCCTTAGACCCTCTGTCCTTAGACCCTCTGTCCTCAGACCCTCTGTCCTTAGACCCTCTGTCCTTAGACCCTCTGTCCTTAGACCCTCTGTCCTCAGACCCTCTGTCCTTAGACCCTCTGTCCTTAGACCCTCTGTCCTCAGACCCTCTGTCCTCAGACCCTCTGTCCTTAGACCCTCTGTCCTTAGACCCTCTGTCCTCAGACCCTCTGTCCTCAGACCCTCTGTCCTTAGACCCTCTGTCCTTAGACCCTCTGTCCTTAGACCCTCTGTCCTCAGACCCTCTGTCCTCAGACCCTCTGTCCTTAGACCCTCTGTCCTTAGACCCTCTGTCCTTAGACCCTCTGTCCTCAGACCCTCTGTCCTTAGACCCTCTGTCCTTAGACCCTCACATCGTACAAGGAAAAACTTCCAGAGAAAACCCAGTTTAAAGGGAACATGGGAGAAAGCTCAGGGAGAGCAGCAGAGGAGGGATCCCTCTCCCAGGACGGACAGACGTGCAATAGATGCCGTGTGTAAATTGAAAAGATAATACATTTGCAACATAGGTAGTCCAAATGTTTGGAAATGCATGTGTGGATAATAGGAAGATGAATCCACGAGGATATCCATCCAGGGACCGATGATCCAGGACCACAGCCACGACTCAAGATCCAGGGCTCGTGATCCAGGACACAGGACCGCAGGATCATCCATGACTCCGGATCCCAGCGTATAGAGACACCAAAAAGAAAGACATGTGGGGAAGCTGGGTTAATGGAACATGAGAGGACACAGGTACAGACAGAGAGAAGGAAGAAGTAAGATGTCCCCCTGACACACTAAGCCTATATCAGCAAAACTAGGGGCTGAATCTAATCAGCCCTAACTATAAGCTTTATCAAAAAGGAAGGTCTTCAGCGCACTCTTAAAAACGGATAGGGTGTCTGCCGCCCGAACACGAACTGGAAGCTGATTCCACAAATGTGGAGCTTGATAAGAAAAGGCTCTGGCTCCCATTGTACTTTAGAGATTCTAGGAACAACCAACAACCCTGCATTCTTGGAACGCAATGCCCTAGTAGGCCAGCAGGGTGTAATGAGTTCTTTAAGGTAAGATGGCGCCTGCCCAATTCTATCCTGTGTTCTATAGGGAGCCAGTGTAAGGCAGCCAGGACAACCCAGTCTCACGGCATTTCGTGTTCACCAACACAATTTTTAATCTATTGATTCGTGTTCAACCATCACGATTTCCCCCTTTTTTTTTCGTGTTGCACAGCACGATTTTAAAAGCAATGTATTTCTACTGGTAACGTGTTTCGTGCCTGCAGGCTGCAGCACGTCTTTTTCTCCGGTCGGGTCGAGGAAGACCGGAAGCTGTGTGGTTCATAAAAACATGTTCTTACTCGATATCAAGCCACAGTTATTGCTTTTATTTTAAATCGTATAATTTCAGACTTTTGTTGCCGTCTGTGAGGAAAGGAAACGGCTCAGAGCCTCAGGATACTGAAATCTGTATTTTTAAATATTTTTCCTTCTAATTGTTATTCTTTTCAAAATAACACACTGTTATTTACTCACCAATAACACACAATTATCCTTGCTTTTATTTATTGGTTTAATTCCATAATCTCGGGCTTTTTTGCGTCCGTCAGGAACTGCATTTCAAAATTACGAGGGGTTTTAACCCGCGCTGCCCGTCGATTATTGACGATCAGAAAGTTAATAACAACCACCTGTGTATCGTCTTCATTAGCAGCTGATTCAGAAATACAATGTCTGACCATTTACTTTTAAAGGGGAACGCCTTCACACATGCTACAGAGAAATGGTGTCCTAGAACTGGATCCTACCCAACGCAGTCTCACGGCATTTCGTGTTCACCATCACGATTCCCCTTGTTTTCATGTTGCACAGCACGATGGATTGATTAGTCACCCACGATAACGAAGAGACACTCTGCACCATGTTTGACTTGTTTTTACCATCCGAAGTCATCCGTCTGCAAACACTCAAACCAGGTATTGATCACTTGAAAAAAAACTATTTCACAGCCACACGGTGACGGAGTGAGCGGTGTCTGCTTAACATGATACAGAGAAGCATGCAGTCATATTTTATTTATGTAACCTTTATTTAACCAGATAAAAGCATTGAGATAGAATCTCATTTGAAATGCTGACCTGGCCAAGAAGGCAGCAACGTCACACATCACACAAACATATAAAACACAGAGAACATAACTAAGAAAACAAAGAGGAAAAGCAGTCCCTACATTGAGAGCATCAGGACGGTAAGAAAGGCACTACTTATTACAGCAGAGCAGCTGGAGGACTTCAGACAACTTCAATCTGAAGCATGCTACAGAGACAAGTGTCCTCAGTTTGAGGCGTGATTGAAGGTCGTTCCAAGACCAAGGACCATCATGAAAAAGACTCCTTTCTCCAGCCTCAGTCCGTACGGCAGGCACCTGGACCCGTACCCAGGAACCTGGACCCGTACCCAGGAACCTGGACCCGTGCCCAGGAACCTGGACCCGTACCCAGGCACCTGGACCCGTACCAGGAACCTGGACCCGTACCCAGGCACCTGGACCCGTACCCAGGCACCTGGACCCGTACCCAGGAACCTGGACCCGTACCCAGGCACCTGGACCCGTACCCAGGAACCTGGACCGTGCCCAGGAACCTGGACCCGTACCCAGGCACCTGGACCCGTACCCAGGAACCTGGACCCGTACCCAGGCACCTGGACCCGTACCCAGGCACCTGGACCCGTGCCCAGGAACCTGGACCCGTACCAGGAACCTGGACCCTACCCAGGCACCTGGACCCGTATCCAGGCACCTGGACCCGTGCCAGGAACCTGGACCCGTGCCCAGGAACCTGGACCCGTGCCCAGGAACCTGGACCCGTACCCAGGAACCTGGACCCGTACCCAGGCACCTGGACCCGTACCCAGGAACCTGGACCCGTACCCAGGAACCTGGACCCGTACCCAGGCACCTGGACCCGTACCCAGGAACCTGGACCGTACCAGCTGAACCGTACCCGGCACCTGGACCCTACCCAGGAACCTGGACCCGTACCCAGGCACCTGGACCCGTATCCAGGAACCTGGACCCGTACCCAGGCACCTGGACCCGTGCCCAGGAACCTGGACCCGTGCCAGACCGGACCGTACAGGCCTGGACCGTACCCGTACCCAGGCACCTGGACCCGTACCCAGGAACCTGGACCCGTACCCAGGCACCTGGACTCGTACCCAGGAACCTGGACCCGTACCCAGGAACCTGGACCCGCCCAGGAACCTGGACCCGTGCCCAGGAACCTGGACCCGTGCCCAGGCACCTGGACCCGTACCCAGGAACCTGGACCCGTACCAGGCACCTGGACCCGTACCCAGGAACCTGGACCCGTACCCAGGCACCTGGACCCGTACCCAGGAACCTGGACCCGTACCCAGGCACCTGGACCCGTACCCAGGCACCTGGACCCGTACCCAGGAACCTGGACCCGTACCCAGGCACCTGGACCCGTACCCAGGCACCTGGACCCGTACCCAGGAACCTGGACCCGTACCCAGGCACCTGGACCCGTACCCAGGCACCTGGACCCGTACCCAGGAACCTGGACCCGTACCCAGGCACCTGGACCCGTACCCAGGCACCTGGACCCGTACCCAGGCACCTGGACCCGTACCCAGGAACCTGGATCCGTACCCAGGCACCTGGACCCGTACCCAGGAACCTGGACCCGTGCCCAGGAACCTGGACCCGTACCCAGGCTCTGGATCTGAGGCTGTGAGAGTCACAAACTGGAGCAAATCTGGCACATATTTTGCAGAAATAATTCAAATACAGTGTGCTTAAGAACTGGTCATTCATAAACGTGTATCCTGAGGTACTCTGGAGAACATACAGAACAAACTAACTTTATCACCCCCTCATAAACCCTAATGATTGACCTGTATGCGTATATTGGTTTATTATGTCTGGACATTATACGTTTCATTAAGGCCCTGTCACACTGTCCCGAAATTGACACCCGATGGACACACGATAAAGGAAATGTTCAAATTCGGCTGTGATCGTAGCAACGGGCCGTTCGTGAGGGCGTCTTAAGCCATCGTATGACCGCCGGTGGAGTTTCTCAGGCTCCGGCAGCAACTTCGTGAGCGGCAACTTCGTAAGGCACTCGTGAGGGCATCTTGTCAAATCGTGTCATCTTCGTGTTATCATCGGTGCATTCGCCCTCACTCTGATCGGGGCGAATGCCCGATGGCACCGATGATAACACGATGCCCTCACGATGGCCTTACGAAGGGCGACATGGACACACGAATTGAACACGAAAATGAACCTTTCAAGGTCCTTTGGGCAATTTGTTGGCACGCCAAAGATTTTGCCTCCGCTCACGAAGTTGCTGCGGAGCCTGAGAAACTCCACCGCGGTCATACGATGGCTTCAGATGCCCTCACGAACGGCCCGATGTTACTACGATCACAGCCGAATTTGAACGTTTCCTTTATCGTGGGTCCATCGGGTTGTTTTATTGCACAACAAAATCATGTACACATATTATGTAAATAACCAATTTGTGTTCTGTGAAACTAAAAAGGATATAATATATTATTTTGAAGGAGAGTTGACAGGAAGTTGTTGTTGCTATGGAAACAACATTACGGAGAAAATGTAATATTTTCTACATATAAGACGGAGAAAGTAAAGAAGTCTGAAGATATCAGTACAGTATCATAGTACTGTAACATAACTGTTTGTGGTACTTTCGTTGCAGTGTATGTCTTAAGTGTAATGTAAATGTTGCCTTCGTGTGGTTCGGGGCCATCTTCGTGCGAAATTCACAATTCCATATTCGTGTGTCCATCGGGTGTCAACTTCGAGACAGTGTGACAGGGGCTTTAAGAAAGTATTCATGTTTTGCTATTTCTATCTTTATTTACCCCTAACTATGGAATATGTGAAGAAATGTACCAAGCAGAAAGGGGGAGTAGGAGTATTTGGGATATTTTAATGTATTTGTCAATTAATAATTAGAATTTGTGTTACTTGCTACGGTGAAAGCAGATGTGCTCATATGTCCTTGGTGAGTGCACATCATATATTTGAAATGGGATCACATGTGTGTAAAACCATCGACTAAAAGCTCTGCAGAAACAGATACTTATGCATCAAGATAAATGTTTGCTCGGTCCAGATTTGATCAACCTTTCATTTGAATGTTTCTCAGGGCTGCACCTCAGCAGGGACTTTAACTCAGCATGCATCCTGCAGCCTACATTAGCTTTAAGAGCTCCATTATACTGTAGCATGCAGGACAAAGAAGCACTTCCCTCTTCTGTGACAGCAGGATGCTCCAGAGAGCCCTTCCCTGCTCACAGAGTACAGCCTGTAAAGTGTCTGCACTTCCCGATCACTTGTAGAGACTCTTATTTCACCATTTCACTTTTTTTTCTATATCTGTTCTGTTTTATTGTGTTGCACTGTTGGAGGAGCCTAAGATGTTCATCGTCATACTAACAATGTAGGCTACGTATGACCAATACAATCCTTGAACCTTGAACCTTGAGTTTAAGATGTTTAGTGTGCATTGTTTTCTAGATTTAGTGTGTAGAGACGAGAGGCAGATCTCAAGAGTGCAGCCCGACAAGTTTGAGTTTTATTACAGTGTCAAATAAGGTACAACACAATAACAAACACCACACACATATGTTCTGCTTCCCCCACCCACCTGATATATGTAATTTAGTACCATAAGATGCCACGTTTTGAACATAACAAACTCTCCTGTTTAAAACAGTTCCAAGCATTCGAATCGGTCCACATGACGTACGTTTCCTTTGTCTGTGTTCCTTTATACATCTCATGTCACGCTGACCTGTTCCTATTGGCAACAGGAATGCATCTCTAACAATTCAAGTAAACAAATCATGTCAAAAACAATTCAGAGAAAACTTCAGGTGCGTATTTATGTAACTCTGTTCTGTCCACGCTTTCCATTCTGTTGTTGGATGTTCCTCATCACATCCTCAAAGCTAAGCTAACCCTCATCACATCCTCAAAGCTAAGCTAACCCTCATCACATCCTCAAAGCTAAGCTAACCCTCATCACATCCTCAAAGCTAAGCTAACCCTCATCACATCCTCAAAGCTAAGCTAACCCTCATCACATCCTCAAAGCTAAGCTAACCCTCATCACATCCTCAAAGCTAAGCTAACCCTCATCTCATCCTCAAAGCTAAGCTAACCCTCATCACATCCTCAAAGCTAACCTCATCACACCTCCTCAAAGCTAAGCTAACCCTCATCACATCCTCAAAGCTAAGCTAACCCTCATCACATCCTCAAAGCTAAGCTAACCCTCATCACCCTCAAAGCTAAGCTAACCCTCATCACATCCTCAAAGCTAAGCTAACCCTCATCACATCCTCAAAGCTAACCCTCATCACATCCTCAAAGCTAGGCTAACCCTCATCACATCCTCAAAGCTAGGCTAACCCTCAACACATCCTCAAAGCTAAGCTAACCCTCAACATCCTCAAAGCTAAGCTAACCCTCATCACATCCTCAAAGCTAACCCTCATCACATCCTCAAAGCTAAGCTAACCCTCATCACATCCTCAAAGCTAGCTAACCCTCAACACATCCTCAAAGCTAAGCTAACCCTCATCACATCCTCAAAGCTAAGCTAACCCTCATCACATCCTCAAAGCTAGCTAACCCTCAACACATCCTCAAAGCTAAGCTAACCCTCAACACATCCTCAAAGCTAAGCTAACCCTCATCACATCCTCAAAGCTCAGCTAACCCTCATCACATCCTCAAAGCTAGCTAACCCTCATCACATCCTCAAAGCTAGCTAACCCTCATCACATCCTCAAAGCTAACCCTCATCACATCCTCAAAGCTAGCTAACCCTCATCACATCCTCAAAGCTAGCTAACCCTCATCACATCCTCAAAGCTAAGCTAACCCTCATCACATCCTCAAAGCTAGCTAACCCTCATCACATCCTCAAAGCTAGCTAACCCTCAACATCCTCAAAGCTAAGCTAACCCTCATCACATCCTCAAAGCTAAGCTAACCCTCATCACATCCTCAAAGCTAAGCTAACCCCACTCACACATCCTCAAAGCTAAGCTAACCCTCAACACATCCTCAAAGCTAAGCTAACCCTCATCACATCCTCAAAGCTCAGCTAACCCTCATCACATCCTCAAAGCTCAAGCTAACCCTCATCACATCCTCAAAGCTAAGCTAACCCTCATCACATCCTCAAAGCTAAGCTAACCCTCATCACATCCTCAAAGCTAAGCTAACCCTCATCACATCCTCAAAGCTAAGCTAACTCTCATCACATCCTCAAAGCTAAGCTAACCCTCATCACATCCTCAAAGCTAAGCTAACCCTCATCACATCCTCAAAGCTAGCTAACCCTCATCACATCCTCAAAGCTAAGCTAACCCTCATCACATCCTCAAAGCTAAGCTAACCCTCACACATCCTCAAAGCTAAGCTAACCCTCATCACATCCTCAAAGCTAAGCTAACCCTCATCACATCCTCAAAGCTAAGCTAACCTCACACATCCTCAAAGCTAAGCTAACCCTCATCACATCCTCAAAGCTAAGCTAACCCTCATCACATCCTCAAAGCTAAGCTAACCCTCATCACACATCCTCAAAGCTAAGCTAACCTCATCACAATCCTCAAAGCTAAGCTAACCCTCAATCACATCCTCAAAGCTAAGCTAACCCTCATCACATCCTCAAGCTAAGCTAACCCTCATCACATCCTCAAAGCTAAGCTAACTCTCATCACATCCTCAAAGCTAAGCTAACCCTCATCACATCCTCAAAGCTAAGCTAACCCTCAACACATCCTCAAAAGCTAAGCTAACCCTCATCACATCCTCAAAGCTAAGCTAACCCTCATCACATCCTCAAAGCTAAGCTAACCCTCAATCACATCCTCAAAGCTAAGCTAACCCTCATCACATCCTCAAAGCTAAGCTAACCTCATCACATCCTCAAAGCTAAGCTACACCCTCATCACATCCTCAAAGCTAAGCTAACCCTCATCACATCCTCAAAGCTAAGCCTAACCCTCATCACATCCTCAAAGCTTAAGCTAACCCTCATCACATCCTCAAAGCTAAGCTACCCTCATCACATCCTCAAAGCTAAGCTAACCCTCATCACATCCTCAAAGCTAAGCTAACCCTCATCACATCCTCAAAGCTAAGCTAACCCTCATCACATCCTCAAAGCTAAGCTAACCCTCATCACATCCTCAAAGCTAAGCTAACCTCATCACACATCCTCAAAGCTAAGCTAACCTCAACACATCCTCAAAGCTAAGCTAACCCTCATCACATCCTCAAAGCTAAGCTAACCCTCACATCTCAAGCTAGCTACCTCACCTCCTCAAAGCTAAGCTAACCCTCATCACATCCTCAAAGCTAAGCTAACCCTCATCACATTCCTCAAAGCTAAGCTAACTCTCATCACATCCTCAAAGCTAAGCTAACCCTCATCACATCCTCAAAGCTAAGCTAAACCTCATCACATCCTCAAAAGCTAAGCTACCCTCAATCACATCCTCAAAGCTAAGCTAACCCTCATCACAAATCCTCAAAGCTAAGCTAACCTCATCACATCCTCAAAGCTAAGCTAACCCTCATCACATCCTCAAAGCTAAGCTAACCTCTCATCACATCCTCAAAGCTAAGCTAACCCTCATCACATCCTCAAAGCTAAGCTAACCCTCAACACATCCTCAAAGCTAAGCTAACCCTCATCACATCCTCAAAGCTAAGCTAACCTCATCACATCCTCAAAGCTAAGCTAACCCTCAACACATCCTCAAAGCTAAGCTAACCCTCATCACATCCTCAAAGCTAAGCTAACCCTCAACATCCTCAAAGCTAAGCTAACCCTCATCACATCCTCAAAGCTAAGCTAACCCATCACATCCTCAAAGCTAAGCTAACCCTCATCACATCCTCAAAGCTAAGCTAACTCCATCACATCCTCAAAGCTAAGCTAACCTCATCACATCCTCAAAGCTAAGCTAACCCTCAACACATCCTCAAAGCTAAGCTAACCCTCATCACATCCTCAAAGCTAAGCTAACCCTCATCACATCCTCAAAGCTAAGCCCCTCATCACATCCTCAAAGCTAAGCTAACCCTCACACATCCTCAAAGCTAAGCTAACCCTCATCACATCCTCAAAGCTAAGCTAACCCTCATCACATCCTCAAATCTAAGAGAACCCTCATCACATCCTCAAAGCTAGGCTAACCCTCATCACATCCTCCTCAAAGCTAAGCTAACCTCATCACATCCTCAAAGCTTAGCTAACTCTCATCACATCTCAAATCTAAGCTAATCCCACACATCTCAAAGCTAGCTAACACTCAATCACATCCTCAAAGCTAAGCTAACCCTCATCACAATCCTCAAAGCTAAGCTAACCCTCACAATCTCAACGAAGCGAACTCTAATCATCAAAGCTAAGCCCTAAACCCTCATCACATCCTCAAAGCTAAGCTAACCCTCACACATCTTCAAAAGCTAAGCTTAACCCTCATCACATCTCCAAAGCTAGCTAACCCTCATCACAATCCTCACAAAGCTAAGCTAACCCTCATCACATCTCAAAGCTAAGCTACCCTCATCACATCCTCAAAAGCTAAGCTAACTCTCAACACACATCCTCAAAGCTAAGCTAACTCTCAACACATCTCAAAGCTAAGCTAACCCTCATCACATCCTCAAAGCTAAGCTAACCCTCATCACATCCTCAAAGCTAAGCTAACCCTCATCACATCCTCAAAGCTAAGCTAACCCTCATCACATCCTCAAAGCTAAGCTAACCCTCATCACATCCTCAAAGCTAAGCTAACTCTCAACACATCCTCAAAGCTAAGCTAACTCTCAACACATCCTCAAAGCTAAGCTAACCCTCATCACATCCTCAAAGCTAAGCTAACCCTCATCACATCCTCAAAGCTAAGCTAACCCTCATCACATCCTCAAAGCTAAGCTAACCCTCATCACATCCTCAAAGCTAAGCTAACCCTCATCACATCCTCAAAGCTAAGCTAACTCTCAACACATCCTCAAAGCTAAGCTAACTCTCAACACATCCTCAAAGCTAAGCTAACCCTCATCACATCCTCAAAGCTAAGCTAACCCTCATCACATCCTCAAAGCTAAGCTAACCCTCATCACATCCTCAAAGCTAAGCTAACCCTCATCACATCCTCAAAGCTAAGCTAACCCTCAACACATCCTCAAAGCTAAGCTAACCCTCATCACATCCTCAAAGCTAAGCTAACCCTCATCACATCTCAAAGCTAAGCTAACCCTCAACACATCCTCAAAGCTCAGCTAACTCTCATCACATCCTCAAAGCTAACTCACAGACGTTTTGCAGTGATTATATATTATTGTAGTCCAACAGAAGATAATCTCAAACGTTTATGATACTTCCACGTTTTGTTCAGCAGGATGAAACCACGTTGTAAGGATCGTGTATACGCCACAGTGTGAAAGCATCATTTTGTCGAATCAGACTATTTGAGGTTTCCATCGAAGCCTGAGAGCTGCAGGAACGTCGTCACTGTTCCCTTTCATATATTAAATAACTAAGCCATGGTTTTAATGCATTTAAATGTGTATCTATTCCTTTGGAGATGGTCGAGTCCCGTCTTCTCATGTGTTGAATTCAGTTTAAAAACAAAAAGAGAAGATTACAGGCTAAGTGTTCAGATAATAAGCATCTGGCTTTGTTAAAGAAGCAGCTTAATTATACACGTGTCAATCAGAAATCTCTTCTCCGCTCCTTCACTGACGCTTCACTCACACCCAGAGCTAAGAGCACACAGTGTATTATCTATACCCTACTGCACACATAGCCTACTATATGCAATCTCACTATTCAGCATATGTACACATGCTTTATGCAAACATCTGGGTACTGCATCTTGTTGTCTCAGTACTCGGTGGAATGACTATAACGTTAAATATAATCTAATATAATCTAATCCACTTTAATATAATGTAATTTAACACCAGCGCTGGAGGAGTGTTTTGCCTGCTCACACGTTCAACACTTGTTGCATGTGACGCAGAAAACACTGAGTGCTGGTTTCTGGTTTAGCTTTTCAATCAAAGTTTATTTATAGAGCCAAATATCACACTTTCTATTTGTCTCAATGGACTTCACAGTTTGTACAGAATGTCCTTCCTTAGAGCCTGCCATCGGACAAGGAAACCCTCACAAAGAAACCGCGCAGGTACACTAGAAAAACTCAAAATCTTGCCGAGTATATGTGTCTAATATCTAGTCAGAGTATGTCTCTATAGTACACAGACATAATAACTTCAGAAGTAACTGCAGAGATATAGGCTCTTGTTTTTAGACAATGCATCATCTTGTTGAGTCAAAACATCTTATTTCGAGTCGTATCTCAGATGAAACACGTATTTTTGCTACATATTTATTGGAAAATCACCAGACTCTGGTCAAATATAGTTCAAAATGAGTTTTCCCAGATAATTACAAGACGTGATTTATCTAAATATCCCATCTTCAAGAAATCTCACCAAGCAACATTTCACTTTTTCTATTGGCAGATTTTTGACTTATTTCAAGTGAAAACAGCTTGTTTTCGTTATTCTTTAGCTTGTTTTCGGAGCAGCTGTTGTTCCAGTGTAACGGGAGAAACCCCCGGTAGTTGGGAACATTTTAGAAATCTCAGGGAGAACAACAGAAGAGGATCCCGCGCTCAGGACGGACAGACGTCGCCTACACCGGTCTGAACACCAGCGCATAACCCACTGCGCCACACACATTAAAAAGACAATACATTCACAACACAGTCCAAATGCTGAAGAAAGCACGTGTCTATAAATAAGAAGAAGATGGATCCAGGTGGAGTTCAACAACCCTGCGCCTTCAGGACGGTCCATTCCTCACATGTCATGTCCAAGTGTCTCCATGAAAGGCCCTGCTGCTGGGTCTGTTTCAGGCCCCGCGGAAT
Organism: Chaenocephalus aceratus; assembly: GCA_023974075.1. NCBI lineage: Eukaryota > Metazoa > Chordata > Actinopteri > Perciformes > Channichthyidae > Chaenocephalus > Chaenocephalus aceratus. The sequence goes on from JAMFTG010000946.1 coordinate 78,757, forward strand.
GTGGCCTCCCTGGGTCACGTGGAGAGCTTTGACGCGATGTATTAATACTGGCTGCTGATTTACGAAGGCATGCTTCAGATGTGTGTACAGCCTGGAGCTCCACACGTACCAGTTACACATCTTAATAAACACCACTACTGCTTTAACAACTCGTATTGAATTGTTATCTACTTTAATTTGAATGTATTTCCATTTGATAGGGATGTGCATTTTAAAATAGTTCAAATACAGGCATTATTTTATTTTGTTGCACATTTCCCCTTCAACTTTTGTGTATTAGTATTTCTAATTAATGTTATATTATTATTATTATTTTATTTGATGTTTTTATTGCACTGTTTTACTTTAAATTTGTATTTTTAAATATCTATTTTCTATAATATGCATTAACATGTTTTTTACAGTAAAAAAACACATTTTGCCCGAATTTAAATAAATATTCAGATTCTGATCCTTTTACTTTAACTCCTAATATTAATGGAGATATCTTGTTTATTTTATTGCAGATTTTTCTTTGACTCTTTATAATGTTCTTCGTATATGTTGTGAAAAACTATTTCTAACCGATATAAATATTATATAATATATATATAATTTAGAATCTGAAATAAAGCAATTTAAGAGCTCTGAAAACAATTATTATAGGAAAACACACCAATATTTCGTGTCACGTGATTTAGACCCTTAAGAGAACCCACACAATTAACGTGTGAGTGAGTGAGTGAGTGAGTGAGTGAGTGAGTGTGTGTGTGTGTGTGTGTGTGTGTGTGTGTGTGGACTAAATTGCATTATAATGTCAATAAAACATTATTTCTGCAACATATTGTGTCAATTTGACCAATGCAATAAATGCTAAAAATAGCAGATGTTAACCACTCAAACAAAAGGTCTGGATATAGGAGGAGGAAGAGGAGGAAGAGGAGGAGGAAGAGGAGGAAGAGGAAGAGGAAGAAGAGGGGGAAGAGGAGGAGGAAGAGGAGGAAGAGGAAGAGGAAGAAGAGGGGGAAGAGGAGGAGGCTAAGTTTAGCCCGTGGAGCTGCGCACTGCTCCGTGTGGGACAGGGTGAGATCAAAGGGATTCCATTCTGACTCTGTTGCCATGGAGATCATAATTCAGCTTGGATGTCTGTTTTAATTAGGAGGCAGGGACGCTAACGAAGGAATAGCATGAGGATGAAGGCATCATCATCATAAAGAAAAGCACCACTCATATGCACGTAATTATAATATTCATCATAAATAATATATTATATATATTAATAATACATATAATTAATATCAAAATATTCTAATAAACATACAAAATTAAAGTACAAATGTGTAATAAAAGATAAAATAAAAAAGTAATAATAATGGATTGATAACAAAGTATTATATATTTTTATACAAACATATGTAAAATGTAAATTATGCAATAAAAGAGTAAAATAAATATATACATTATATATAAAAGTTTGAGTATAAAAATAAAATAAAGGATGTCAGGACCCACATGCAGAATGAATACAGCGGGATATAAAACAAGAAGTATTCATTCAAAGCCAAACAAACACGACAGAAATGAACGAGCGGGAACGATCAACAAGAGGAGCAAACTAGAAACACTCAGCGGAACCAGAGTACAGCAGGGAAACTACGACGAACTTGGACTTGAGTAAAAGTAGAAGTACTAATAGTGCCGACAAACTGACAACACAGGAAGATAAGACTTTATACGCGACTCATGACAAAGACTCAGCTGGAGAAGAGAGGCAGAAACACAACCAGACAACCAGAGGAAACTAAAGACAGGAAGTAAAACCACTCAAAGAGCCGGCTCTTTTAAGTGAACGACGGGAGCCGGCTCTCGCCCGCGAACGAGCCGTTTTTGTTTGTTTTTTGCGGAGGGATCTCGATCGGCATGAAGGCACATTATGCAATGTGCACATTATCCCGCTTATTACACACGGCCACATTCTCAACAAAGTAACGAAATGACTCCCAATATTAATTGAAATGCTTTTATGGATTTAGAAAATGATTTAAAAATAGTTTTATGTATTGATTTAAATTGACATGCATCCGCTAAAAAAAGTAGTCCGTTGTTACTGTTTGAACTAACGTAACAACGGCAGGAACTGCTTCTATAGTGTTTTTGAGGAGCATTTTGATTAAAGATTTGAAAACATCGTTGCTTGCACAATGTGCACAAAGTAGCACAATTCATGATGTCAAACCTTGAAAGATATCCCTGCCCTGATGCCAAAGTAACTGGCAACTGAATATATGTCGCCGTAGCTATGATGTCTATGTCTGGACCGCTGCGTGAAAAGGAGGGTTTCTGCCCCGTTACTTCTCTTCTTACTTCTATAAGAATAAAACACGGAGGACGGAGATCTCTTTTTGTCCCCCTCTTCTCCCCGCTGCAGCCTAGCAGCTGATCTCAAAGCACGCTCCCCTCTCCTGCAGGGAGAAAAACTATATTTATATACTTTATATAGGTTGATACAGTAGCCCCTTTTTTTAAATAGTTGTTATAGGTGTTGCCATTTGTTTTGTGTCGCGTGGTTCTACAAGCAAGTCAATGCATTCATTGGGTGGTATCAGAGAGTTACACGGGTCTGTAAATGCAATGAAAACAATTGGCCACAGCAAATCATTTATATTAAACATGTAATTTTTACTTTTGAATACTTCAGTACAAAGGATGTCTTGAATAATTTAAGTGATATATGTGTACACATATAAATCATTAGTCAAAACAGGGCTACATTTGATTTAATTAAAAGGTATAATATGTGGTAAACCGAAACTCTTCTTGGTGAGCCAAATGATCCGGCTCAGCAAGAAGAGCCGGAATTCCCATCACTAAAAACCAGACACGACACGAAGAGGGAACACATTTCAAAATAAAACAGGAAAAATATAAACACAAAAACTCAAATCACGACAAAAAACTATTAATAAAAAATCACATTTAATTAAATATACAAACATAAGAAGTAAAAAGATAAATAGAACAATAAGGCCTGAAATGTTCCTGACGAAGAAGCCGGGCTTTCTTTGGCCCATGGGGCGCTGACATATACCTCATTCACACGCAACTCCGGTTCAAGCTCCGTGCTAGAGCTTTTCAGGTTCAGAACCGGTTCTTCGGTTTAGCTCCGGCTCTTTTCACACCGCCCAGAGTCCGACTGGTGCTGCGTCATCGTTTGCGTCATGACGTAACCGTTTGCGTGCCTGCTTCATAAAGCCAAACCGCGAGGAAACCCCTCACAGCTGACACCGACAACAACAACAACAACAACAACAATGGCCGATTGTGCTCCAGCTTCCTCTGCACCTCTTCAGAGGACCAGATTCCCAGGTAGCTGGTCTCTTCAGTGGACCACTGCTGCTTGTTACGTTTCTCCATCGTTGTGTACAAACTGGATAAAACGCGGGCTTCTTGTTGTTGTTGTTGTTCAGGAGTTGATCTGCCCCTGCCCCCGCCTAGACGTAAGCGTGACGTATGCGGTGCTTTTGCTCTGGCTGGAAAAAATGTTGGTGCTTGAAACGAACCGGCTTCCGGAGCTAAGAGGCGGCTGCGGTGTGAACAGGAAAACCCGGTGCTTTTCAAGCTCCAGCTCCGAACCGGCCCTGAAACACCGTTGGTGTGAATGAGGTGATAGAAAGGGCCGATTTACCACTGAGGCCCTTGAGCGCTCCGTCGTAATGGCGTCTTCACACAGACGGGGAATGCGTTAATCGGAGCTATCACCGAGGTGTGTTTCAACGACACGCAAAGCGCTTTGACCTGCGGTTTATCTCTTCTTCTTTCAAACGTGTTACTTCTCTCTCTCAGCTGTTGTCCCGCTCGCTGAAGAGAAAAGGATGACGGTCAGGAGGCGGAGCCGCCTTACATACTGTGAGCCTGCCGCGCATTCAGGTAGGCTTGCCCTGATTGGCCGGCTACGTTTATACAACTTCAGTGTGTGAACGCTTGCGCATCATCGATGAGAGTAGTACCCATAGAGTCCAGTAGAGGGCGGAGCCTGTGTGAGATAGAACTTGTACTTCAGTGAAAGTAGAAGTACTCAGATCTTGTTCTTGAGTAAAAGTAGAAGTACTCAGGTCTTGTACTTGAGTAAAAGTAGAAGTACTCAGATCTTGTACTTGAGTAAAAGTAGAAGTACTCAGGTCTTGTACTTGAGTAAAAGTAGAAGTACTCAGGTCTTGTACTTGAGTAAAAGTAGAAGTACTCAGATCGTGTACTACTCAGCTAGAACACATTTCAAAAGAAAACACAAAAAGAAAATCATGACAAAAAAAATGTCAAAAAACATGAAATGTAATTAAATATGTAAACAAACATAAGAAGTCAAAGCGAACACTAACTAGGATGAGATGGAACAATAAGACCGTCAGGAGAAATGTTCCTCCACACGAAGGAGACCATCGAGCTGATGAATCTCCGTCAGGATTACAAAGTGATGAATAATAGACGCGTTCATCAGCTGAGAGTTCTTCAAACGGCGTCTCTAAAAATGGCTCCGGAGTCTCGCTGCCCGTAGCGTCGTTCATCACTTCGGCTTTACGCCAGGAGGAAGAGGAGGAAGAGGAAGAGGGGACAGGGACATCCATCATCAGGAGGAAGAGGAGGGGACAGGGACATCCATCATCAGGAGGAAGAGGAGGGGGGGACAGGGACATCCATCATCAGGAGGAAGAGGAGGGGACATCCATCATCAGGAGGAAGAGGAGGGGACAGGGACATCCATCATCAGGAGGAAGAGGAGGGGGGGACAGGGACATCCATCATCAGGAGGAAGAGGAGGGGACATCCATCATCAGGAGGAAGAGGAGGGGACAGGGACATCCATCATCAGGAGGAAGAGGAGGGGGGGACAGGGACATCCATCATCAGGAGGAAGAGGAGGGGACATCCATCATCAGGAGGAAGAGGAGGGGACAGGGACATCCATCATCAGGAGGAAGAGGAGGGGACAGGGACATCCATCATCAGGAGGAAGAAGAGGGGGGGACAGGGACATCCATCATCAGGAGGAAGAGGAGGGGACAGGGACATCCATCATCAGGAGGAAGAGGAGGGGACAGGGACATCCATCATCAGGAGGAAGAGGAGGAAGAGGAGGGGACAGGGACATCCATCATCAGGAGGAAGAGGAGGGGACAGGGACATCCATCATCAGGAGGAAGAGGAGGGGACATCCATCATCAGGAGGAAGAGGAGGGGACAGGGACATCCATCATCAGGAGGAAGAGGAGGGGACAGGGACATCCATCATCAGGAGGAAGAGGAGGGGACAGGGACATCCATCATCAGGAGGAAGAGGAGGGGACAGGGACATCCATCATCAGGAGGAAGAGGAGGGAACAGGGACATCCATCATCAGGAGGAAGAGGAGAGGACAGGGACATCCATCAGGAGGAAGAGGAGAGGAAGAGGAGAGGAAGAGGAGGAAGAAGAGGAAGAGGAAGACTAAGAACATGTAAGGAAGAGGAGGAAGAGGAGAGGAAGACGAGGAAGATGAGGAAGAGGAGGAAGAGGAGAGAAAGACGAGGAAGACGAGGAAGTGGAGAGGAAGACGAGGAAGAGGAGAGGAAGACGAGGAAGACTAAGAACATGTGAGGAAGAGGAGGAAGAGGAAGATGAAGACTAAGAACATGAGAGGAAGAGGAGGAAGAGGAGAGGAAGATGAGGAAGAGGAAGATGAAGACTAAGAACATGTGAGGAAGAGGAGGGACAGAAAGTGTGCATTGGACTTCTTTGTTTACTTCCAGAACATAGTGACATCACTACAGAACACTCACACTCCTATTGGCTAACGCTCCGACACATTGTACCTGATAGGCTAAGGGGCGGGACATCTCTAAGCGATTGACCAATCAGATCAGAGCAGAATAACTGTCGTTCAAACTTTGAAGACGATTTTCAAAAGTGTAACTTCCTTAGTTTTGAGGACGAGTCCCCCTGAAGGCACACACACTCGTCCACTCACACCCTCTGCTTCAGGCTGCACTCAAAGAGGTACAAAGTGTGTGTGGCAGGAAGACACTCCTCCTCCCGAGGCAGTGAGATCAGGATGTTATTAAAGTGGCTCTCCTGCAGCAACACATTAAACCAGTGTGGTGCACACAGGAAGTGAGCAGCAGGATGTGGAGGCGGTTACTCACAACTCGCTCTCTCCTCTAGTGGAGCTCAGGGCCTTCCTCTCCATCCTCCTCAGAGCTCTGGGATCATTATGAAGGCTCAAAGGTCACGAAGGAGGGAGGCCTCCGTCAGGCTGAACTGGACATGAGTAAAGGAACTCTGCAGCAATACAGAACTCTGTCCTTATGAAATCGTGAAATGCTCAATGTTTTAAAGATATTCTGCAAAGGACTCGACCCTTCTAAAAGAACTGGGAAGTACCTTTCAGGTTTTAAAAATCCAATGTAAAAACGTTGAGAATATCTCGAGACAAAGCGTGAGTTTGAACCTCGGGCCGCTGCATGGAAGTCCAGCTCATCGGTTCTGCGGATGCCCCAGACGCTGCTGTCGTTCTGCTGCAGCTCTCCTTCCTGCAGGGATCCCTGCCCCTCCTCAGCTGGAGCTGGCATACTCCTCAGCAGAGATTTGTCCCGAGACTTGAAAGCTTCCTCTTTCTTATTTAAAAGTGTTTCCACTAGTGTCACTAATCCAGGGTTCATTGTTCGGGAAACTGTCAGCCTGTTTTTACTGTTTTTGAGTCCTATTCCAAATCCCGGACACGGGGTCAGAGACGTGTTTCCCCAGCCTCACGTGCTGCTTCCTGTCAGACAGATAGTCTGTGATACACCTGCAGCTGGAGTCGGGCACCTGCAGCTGTATATGATTTTAAGCAAGAAGGGTGATCTGAATCAACACATACAATCTCACACAGGAGAGAAACCCTTCAGCTGCACACTGTGCAGTAAAAGGTTTATTCTCAGGAGTCACGTGACGAGACACATGCAGGTTCAAACCGGAGAGAAACCCTTCAGCTGCTTGTTTTGTGAGAAATCTTTTACACAAAGTGAACATTTACAGCAGGGGGTGGGGAACCTCCGGCCCCCGGGCCGTATACGGCCCGCGAGACCATTTGATTAGGCCCTCGACGTAAGTTATAAATACACGCAAAAAAGAAATTAAAGAAATCTAGACCGCAAACGTTTTTTTCAAAATTAAAAAAGTGAGTGCCTGTTTTTCCTGGCCAATGTCAGGGTCCTTGAACACAACACGAGCCTATCGTGTCATCACGTGGTATATGTCCCGGAGAGCACCGGAACGCCGCTCGAAAAATTGCAGTACCCATAAGGAGGGACCTCGTTGAGCTGCGAGTGTGGCTGCAGGCGGAGGGGTAGGGTGGAGGGAGGGGTTTGGGATTGGGCCGAAAACACAGGGAGAAGGACCAGAGAAAACACAAGTAGGAAAACATGACTGGCAGAACAGAACAGCAAAAACCCATTAGCAGACACCAGGGGCGTCGCCTGGACCTGGAAACATTTGGGGCTTAGCCCACAGTGGCGGAGCTACAGACACATTTTCTACTGCAAGACTCCCCACACGCACATACACAATTGCGCCATCTGGTGTCACAAACGTGTGCCTGCATTAGCTTTGTTACGGCAATGGATTGTGGGAGATTCTCATAGCACGTGAGGATCTCTTGAGGGTAAGGTGCCTGTTTTATGTCGGTGGACAAAATGTATGTTTTTATTTTATGAGGACAATAACGTACTGTTGTGTTTGTTTAGTTTAATGTTAATTGTTTAATGCTCAGTCACAGCAACATGTTTTTGTGTGATTGGTTTTATATGATTTATCAACGTGATCATCAATAGCTAATCTGAGCACCAGAACCCAGCTCACGTGTCCTTTTATGCTGTCCATTGAAATGCAGGAAAGTAATCACCAGCTCCGAGTGATCTGTTGCCGAGGGGACACTACACCGGAATTACATAAGCAGAGAAAAAGTGCTATTTTGAGGGAACTCACCTCCTCTGGGGCCCCAGGAAGATTGTTTTAAATGATGAAGTTAAAAGCATCAATCTTGTGCACGTTGAGAGCAACATCAAGAGATATGATACATCTCTCAACACCCAGATGTCAACAAAAATCAAAGAATCCGAATCAGAAACGGGTTTATTATTTTAAAACACTTCATTTTCCAATTAAATCATAAACGATGTCAAATTATTAGAAGTTGTTAGTAATCAGATTAAACAGAAAAAAGGGATGGAAGGAGGAAATAATAATCCCTCATCTCTTGCTGTTTGCGGTTGAAATGATCTCTTCTGCTGGCCAAACATGCTGGATGGAAAGCAGTGATGTCTCACTTCCCGTGGCCCTGTATCTGCAGTCCCTAAATCAGTCTGTTACCCATTGACTCTTGTCTGTTCTGGTGCTCCTGTTCATTGTTGTCTCCATTGTCGTTCTTGTCTGTTGTATCTCCTTCTTGTGTGTCCCTTTCTCCTGTTCTCCATCCTCTCCTCCGTTTGGCTCATCTGTGATGACTGTGGGTAAACACAAACAAGTATGTAAGTCAATCAGTTTCCAGCTCTGTCAAATAAATGAATTTCAAGATACACACATTTGTCTTCATTAAAATGAGTGTCACCACACTGTCACAACATGTAATACTAACCAATTGAAAATAGTTAAATGTACATCTCTTGTAGATATCACTATTAAGAGTAGTTATCTGCCAATAGGACAGAATCATTTCTACAAATGCAGTTTGAGTAATTCACTTAATATATTCACATCACACTTTAATATAGTCATTTTCACTTAATACTCTAATATAGTCATCTTTCTGCATTCATCACTAAGGAAAGCTGTACAATTTGCCATGATAATGAGGAAAAAAGGCCTCCGACAATGCAGATAATTTTTTGATCATATCAATTTTAAGATGTATTTGTATAAAAAGCTTGTTGGCTGACTGTCCATCTCATAATGTTCACATAGAAACTAGCTGTCAATAGGAAATATCAATCAGAAGAATTATAATTGAATGCAAAAATCTGTCACAAAAAGAGGTTGCACATTTAAATGCAGGTGTTGTTATGGCAACGTCAGTGGCCAATCAGCCACATTTCCTGCTGCAAATACGTTCAAACATGCTGTCGATACTAAAGCAGTGGCAACTATGCCACCATTTCAGCTGACTTTTCCTCAGAAATACCGTCACATAACATCCATATATATTTCAGTGCTAGGTTGATGCTAAGCTAAGCTAACTATGAAACACTTTAACTGGCAGGACTCAGGATCAACTGTGTACTGTAAGGTAGCTTCTAGCTTCATGTCGAACAGTAAGTCAACCTTTCCCAGAGAGCTTTCTTTGAAATCACCAGGTAACGCTAAAAAACACAACATTTAGATTGTATGACAAAGTGTTTATTTAATATATCTGGCTAGCTAAAGCTACTTGCTAACGGTTTAGCTTACCCCCGCGATTCAAAGTAACGTCAACGTAGCTGTAATTAATGCTTTGCTTACATGTTCGCATAACTTGTAAGTTTACTGACAGGTACATACCTTGTTCACCTGGCTCAGGTGGTGGCTCTGGGGTTGTTGTGTGAGCCACCACTTGAGAGTTGCCATCTTTTTTATTAAAAAAATGTCTAATGTCCATCTTCAGAAACTCCGCGTCCGCGGCTGAAAGTGTAAACACGGTCACAGAGGAGAGGTACCTGTCAGCCAATAACACACGTTTATTTCCATGCAACTCTCTGATTGGTCTGGTGGTTGCCTCTGTTGCATTCACTGAACACGGGAAATTACAATCCTACCATCTTCTAGGTAGGTAGGTTAATGTATTATATTATTGAGGGAGAATTTGTCCGGGGCTAAAGAAAAAACCCCGGATGCCTACCCCAGGCGACGCCCATGGCAGACACACCAAACTAAAACCGTGACATGCCATAAGAATCGTGACAGTTGCTCTGCACCAGATTGATGCTTTTAACTTCAACATTTAATAAATCTCTCTTTCTAGTTTTGTGTAATCTGAGTAAATGTCCTGTACTGATACATCTCTTTCTCAGGTCTCTTCGACCCTCAGAGCTCTTTAGAAACTACGAGAAAAATCATTTTGATATTTTTTTTAAATCTAACTTTAATTTTTGAGAAATTTGAATTTTTCTTTGAATTTTGACATTTTTATAAAATATGTTTTTTTTATTTCTCGCTTTTTCCAGTTTTATGACTCATTTTTAGAATTTTAACTTTTTTCAGAAATAATTTTTTTAGACTTTTTTCTGAGTTCTGACTTTATTGTTTTAAAAAACAACATTTTGAATTGTTTCAGAAATATCACTTTTTCTTATAATTTGTCTTTTTTTTTAGGAGTTCTTTTTCTGAGAACTGTGATTTTGTTCAGGGTTCAGCATCTCGCCCAGGGACACATCGACATGTTGCCTCCACGGGCTGGAATCGAACCAACAACCTTCTTGTTGAAAGACGGCATAGTAACATGATGTCTTCTCCATCTCATGTCTGTTCCTCACGCTGTGTAATCAATATGCTTTTAAATCAATAAGATCCTCATTGTTGCCTCACTGATCTCTTCTGATTGGATATCATCACCTTCCCATTCCAATAGCTCTGAAGAGTTACAGCATGAGTGACTCTGACTCTAAATAAGACCAACTGCATCATTCACATCTTTAAGTCCATTTATCTAACCATTAGTTTCTTTACGTGGCGTCTGATCGTCCTCCAGCTCTCACACGTTACACTTCATCTGTGATAAACACCAATAAACACTATTTCATATTCAGTGGTTAATACGCTGCAGAGAAAACTGTTCTTATCAGATGTTCACCCACTGCTCCAATATTTATTATTTATTCAATAGAGATCCTCCAAAACCTCAAACCGTCCAAACCATGTTTTAGCTAGTGTCTGCTAATGCTAATGATGCAGCTTGTGTTCATTGTGTGAACGTCCCAACAGCTGCAGGTTAACATCCGGCAGGTTCTATGAGCTGGAGACCCTACTCTACATTTCTATCATCACACTTTGGGGTCTCAACATGTCCGGGTTCACACTGATGACAAGCAGAATATTTACAATCAGTAAATAAGGAGGTGTGGTGAAAACAGTGTGAGAATGTGCTCTGGTTCTGACCCTAAACCCTCTCCTGTCCCCTGCTGTGATGAAGCTTCTCTTCCTCTGGACCTGAACCACACACTGGAGACAGAAAGATCTGCACGTCTGTGTTGTTTAAGTTCCAGTTGTTCCCACTAGATGGCGCTCAGGAGCAGTGGTTTCACCCATGGATGTATTTCCCCTCCTGCTGGTAGGACTGTTTACAGGAAATCACGTGACTGCTGGGAACAGTTCCGAACTCAACCAGCAGGGGAGCTGTTGCTCAGACTCAGACTGTGAACTGCGCAGCAGGAAATAAATAGTGCACTGTCACTCTCAGGGGAAATGAGGGGAGTCCCGAGGGAGATACAAATACAAATACCTGATATACAAATACCTTCAAGTTTTATACAACCACAGTTCAATCAAGATAAGAGCTTTATTGATCCTGGAGGGAAGCAGCAACAGACAGAGAGGAGAGAAGTACTCAGATCATGTACTTGGTAAAAGTAGAAGTACTCAGATCATGTACTTAGTAAAAGTAGAAGTACTCAGATCATGTACTTAGTAAAAGTAGAAGTACTCAGATCTTGTACTTGAGTAAAAGTAGAAGTATTCAGATATTGTACGTGAGTAAAAGTAGAAGTACTCAGATCTTGTACTTGAGGAAAAGTACTCAGATCATGTACTTTAGTAAAAGTAGAAGTACTCAGATCTTGTACTTGAGTAAAAGTAGAAGTACTCAGATCTTGTACGTGAGTAAAAGTAGAAGTACTCAGATCTTGTACTTGAGGAAAAGTAGAAGTACTCAGATCATGTACTTTAGTAAAAGTAGAAGTACTCAGATCATGTACTTGAGTAAAAGTACTCAGATCATGTACTTTAGTAAAAGTAGAAGTACTCAGATCTTGTACTTGAGGAAAAGTAGAAGTACTCAGATCTTGTACGTGAGTAAAAGTAGAAGTACTCAGATCTTGTACTTGAGTAAAAGAAGAAGTACTCAGATCTTGTACTTGAATAAAAGTAGAAGTACTCAGATCTGGAATAGTGTTGGAAGTGAAGATGGTCAAATATACTGCATGTATTTGTGCACATGATTAATGGCACTTTTATGTAGCAACTTTCTGAGGGGCCGACTTGACGTCAGTTCGGATGGAATCTGTTTCCGCTCGTTGTTCCCCCCGTTTTTTAAATATTTGGGTACGGAGGAAAAGAGAGGGTTTTATTTTCTGACGCTGCGTGAGTTCCCCGACACACCGGGGACACATATATGTATAAAAGACATCACAAAGTGCATTTTGCATGATAGGATCCCTTAATGTATATTTTCTTGTGTCTGACGCGTTGTGAGAATGAACGTGCATATATATTTACTTGTGTGCGCGAGCGTGACACGCATTGCAGACCGCAAATTAACCGCAAGTTTACCTTGACTTTCTGAAGCTTCTAATGCCATTTTTGCCGAGGTTCAAGGCATTGGCTACAAACAGCCATTTCTCCCACTAGTTCAAGCCATCATACTGTATGTATTGAATGTGTGTATACGGGCGCTGTTTACCGACAGGCAAGTGCTTGGACCAGAAGGGGACCCCAAATAAATTAGATTAATCCAATCCAACTTTATTTATATACTCCTTTAAAACCTCCAGACCAAAGTGCTGTACAGAGAGATACATACAATATAAAATCACACAGCTCAGCTCACAAAACAAAAAATCATTAATGAATTTAAAATAAAAGATACAAACACAAAACAAACCAGAATAAACGTAACAATTTCAAAAATAAAAATAAAAATAAACGTAAAAAAAGATTAAGAAGGTCCATAGCAACGACAACATGCAGCGACATGTCTGGAAACCCCCTCAAGGGGGCCCCATGCATCGCGCGCCGAAACTGCTTCTTAATTTCAGTTTCGTTTCTCCGCTCCGGGACTGGGGGGGGGGGGGGGGGACTTTACTGGCATTGATCCGGACCAGTGACCTTGTATAACATTCACAAGTGGACCTTTAACAAAAAAGTTTGAGTGCCCCTGCCTATCCAATAATTTATTTATTTATTTATAGAAGGACCATGCATACAAAAACATTAATCTCAGCAAAGAGAAGAGATGCAATATGCCAGATTATAGCTAATAGCTAATTTCCATCTGTGGTCCTCAATAATGCCTCTCTGAAGAACCAGCACCTTACCGTGGTAGAGAGGTTTGTGTGCCCTGATGAACCTGGGGGCTGTGTTGTCTGGAACCTTGTGTTCCTGGTAGGGTCTCCCATGGCAAATTGGTCTCAGGCAAGGGGCCAGACTAAGATTGGTTCAAAAGACCTCATGAAAGACGACACAAGAAGTGAGGATACCCGGCCCGGAGGAAGCCCGGGGTCCCCTTCTGGAGCCAGGCCCAGAAGGAGGACTCGTCGGCGAGCGTCTGGTGGCCGGGCTTGCCACGGAGCCCGGCCGGGCCCAGCCCGAAAAGGCAACGTGGGCAACACCTCCGCTTCTCCGTCCCGCGGGCCCACCACCTACGGGAAACATCGATGGGGTCGGGTGCGCTGCCAGAAGGGTGGCAGTGAAAGCGGAGGGTCTCGACGGACCAGACCCGGGCGGCAGAAGCTGGCTTTGGGGACGTGGAACGTCACCTCTCTGGGGGGGAAGGAGCCGGAGCTTGTGCGGGAGGTGGAGCGGTACCAGTTGGATCTGGTTGGGCTCACCTCTACGCACAGCGTCGGCTCTGGAACCTTACTTCTGGATAGGGGTTGGACTCTATTCTTCTCCGGAGTTGCTCAAGGTGTGAGGCGCCGGGCGGGTGTGGGGATACTCACAAGTCCCCGGTTAGGTGCTTCGTTGTTGGAGTTTACCCCAGTGGACGAGAGGGTCGCCTCCCTACGCCTGCGGGTTATGGGGGGGAAAACTCTGACTGTTGTGTGTGCTTATGCACCCAACAGCAGTTCAGAGTATTCGGCCTTCTTGGAGACCCTGGAAAGAGTCCTGTATGGGGCTCCTGAAGGGGACTCCTTAGTCTTGCTGGGAGACTTCAACGCACATGTGGGCAATGATGGAGACACTTGGAGGGGCGTGATTGGGAGGAACGGCCCCCCTGATCTGAACCGGAGTGGTGGTTTGTTACTGGACTTCTGTGCTAGTCATGGATTGGCCATAACAAACACCATGTTCGAACATAAGGATGCTCATAAGTGTACGTGGTACCAGAGCACCCTAGGCAGAAGGTCCATGATCGATTTCGTTATCGTATCATCGGACCTGAGGCCGTATGTTTTGGACACTCGGGTAAAGAGAGGGGCGGAGTTGTCAACTGATCACCATCTGGTGGTGAGTTGGGTCGAGTGGCGGGGGAAGCCTCTGGATAGACCTGGTAAGCCCAAACGTGTAGTTCGGGTGAACTGGGAACGTCTGGAGGAGGCCCAAGTTCAGGAGGCCTTCAACTCACACCTCCGGCGGAGCTTTTCGGGCATTCCTGTGGAGGTTGGGGACATTGAACCAGAGTGGTCGGTGTTCAAAGCCTCTATTGCCGAAGCCGCGGTGGGGAGCTGTGGTCTCAAGGTCCTAGGTGCCTCAAGGGGCGGTAACCCTCGAACCTCCTGGTGGACACCGGTGGTCAGGGAAGCCGTCCGACTGAAGAAGGAGGCCTTCAGGGATTTGTTATCCCGGGGGACTCCCGAGGCAGTTGCAAGGTACCGACAGGCCCGAAGGGCAGCAGCCTCATCCGTGGCCGAGGCAAAGCAGCGGGTGTGGGAGAAGTTTGGAGAAGACATGGAGAAGGACTTTCGGGCGGCACCAAAGTTGTTCTGGAAAACTGTCCGACACCTCAGGAGGGGGAAGCAGGGAACCATCCAAGCTGTGTACAGTAAGGATGGGACGTTGTTGACCTCAACTGATGGAGTGTTGGGGCGTTGGAAGGAACACTTTGAGGAACTCCTGAACCCGACAACTCCGCCCTCTATGTTAGAGGCAGAGCTGGAGTATGACGGGGGATCAACACCAATCTCCCGGTGGGAGGTCACTGAGGTCGTTAAACAACTCCACAGTGGCAAAGCCCCGGGGGTGGATGAGATCCGCCCGGAAATGCTGAAGGCTCTGGGTGTTGAGGGACTGTCATGGTTGACACGTCTCATCAACGTTGCGTGGAAGTCGGAAACAGTACCGAAGGAGTGGCAGACCGGGGTGGTGGTCCCCCTGTTCAAAAAGGGGGATCAGAGGGTGTGTGCCAATTACAGAGGCATCACACTACTCAGCCTCCCCGGGAAAGTTTACTCCAAGGTACTCGAAAGGAGGGTCAGGCCGATTGTCGAACCTCAGATTGAGGAGGAACAATGCGGATTCCGTCCTGGTCGTGGAACGACGGATCAGCTTTTTACTCTCGCAAGGATCCTGGAGGGGGCCTGGGAGTACGCTTATCCGGTCTACATGTGTTTTGTAGACTTGGAGAAGGCGTATGACCGGGTTCCCCGGGAGTTACTGTGGGAGGTGCTGCGGGAGTATGGGGTGAGGGGGTCTCTACTCAGGGCCATCCAATCTCTGTACTCCCAAAGCGAGAGCTGTGTCCGGGTCCTCGGCAGTAAGTCGGACCCATTTCCGGTGAGGGTTGGCCTCCGCCAGGGCTGCGCTTTGTCACCAATCCTGTTTGTAATATACATGGATCGGATTTCGAGGCGTAGTCGTGGGGGGGGGGGTCTGCAGTTCGGTGGACTAAGGATTGCACCACTGCTTTTTGCAGATGATGTGGTTCTGATGGCTTCATCGGTCTGCGACCTTCAGCACTCACTGGATCGGTTCGCAACCGAGTGTGAAGCGGCTGGGATGAGGATCAGCACCTCCAAATCTGAGGCCATGGTTCTCAGCAGGAAACCGATGGACTGTCCACTCCAAGTAGGGAATGAGTCCTTACCCCAAGTGAAGGAGTTCAAGTATCTCGGGGTCTTGTTCTCGAGTGAGGGAACAATGGAGCGTGAGATGGGCCGGAGAATCGGAGCAGCGGGAGCGGTACTGCAGTCGCTTTACCGCACCGTTGTGACGAAAAGGGAGCTGAGCCAGAAGGCAAAGCTCTCTGTCTACCGGGCCATTTTCGTTCCTACCCTCACCTATGGTCATGAAGGATGGGTCATGACCGAAAGAACGAGATCGCGGATACAAGCGGCCGAGATGGGTTTCCTCCGCCGGGTGGCTGGTGTCTCCCTTAGAGATAAGGTGAGAAGTTCGGTCATCAGGGAGGGACTCGGAGTTGAGCCGCTCCTCCTTCGCGTCGAAAGAAGCCAGTTGAGGTGGTTCGGGCACCTAGTTAGGATGCCACCTGGGCGCCTCCCTAGGGAGGTGTTCCAGGCACGTCCAGCTGGGAAGAGACCAAGGGGTAGACCTAGGACCAGGTGGAGGGATTATATCTCTTCGCTGGCCTGGGAGCGCCTTGGGATCCCCCAGTCAGAGCTGGTTGATGTCGCCAGGGAAAAGAAAGTTTGGGGCTCTCTGCTGGAACTGCTACCCCCGCGACCCGACCACGGATAAGCGGGAGAAGATGGATGGATGGATGGATGGGTCCTCAATAATCCAATGCAGAGGCAATAATGTAATATAATACATTATTTTATATATTAATACATGTATTTTTATATAGTCTTAAAGTTGCAACCGGCCCTTTGAGCGCAGCCATAATGCTGATGTGGCCCGCGATTAAATTGAGTTTGACACCTCTGTACTAACTGCATATCCATGTATTTGTTTACTGGCACTTTTTTATCCTTGTTTAATCGTTACAGCATGTTTCCTGTCTGTTTGAACTCATTGTTAAACTAAATGAGTCGAGGCGAGGAAGCGACGCTGCAAAGCAAAGGAGACGAGGCGAGGAAGCGACGCTGCAAAGCAAAGGAGACGAGGTGGGGAAACGACGCTGCAAAGCAAAGGAGACGAGGTGAGGAAACGACGCTGCAAAGCAAAGGAGTCGAGGTGAGGAAACGACGCTGCAAAGCAAAGGAGTCGAGGTGAGGAAACGACGCTGCAAAGCAAAGGAGTCGAGGTGAGGAAACGACGCTGCAAAGGAGACGAGGTGAGGAAACGATGCTGCAAAGCAAAGGAGACGAGGTGAGGAAACGACGCTGCAAAGGAGACGAGGTGAGGAAACGATGCTGCAAAGCAAAGGAGACGAGGTGAGGAGACGAGGTGAGGAAACGACGCTGCAAAGGAGACGAGGTGAGGAAACGATGCTGCAAAGCAAAGGAGACGAGGTGAGGAAACGACGCTGCAAAGCAAAGGAGACGAGGTGAGGAAACGACGTGCTAGAGCAAAGAGACGAGGTGAGGAAACGACGCTGCAAAGGAGACCGGGTGAGGAAACGACGCTCCAAAGCAAAGGAGACGAGGTGAGGAAACGACGCTGCAAAGCGAAGGAGACGAGGTGAGGAAACGACGCTGCAAAGCAAAGGAGTGGTTTGTGTTTCTGCTGCCTCAGAGTAATGAATATTAATATTTGAGTTTCAGAACTCAGTGTGAGATATTCTGGTGATCAATATGAAAGAGAGGTAAATCTTCTTCTTATATACCGTTAGAGCCGCACCAGATTCTAATAACAACAGCGCCGGTACCGGTGAGACCTCTCTCTCTCTCTCTCCTCTCTCTCTCTCTCTCTCTCTCCTCTCTCTCCCTCTCTCCTCTCTCTCTCTCTCTCTCTCTCTCTCTCTCCTCTCTCTCTCTCTCTCTCTCTCCTCTCT
>JAMFTG010000947.1:0-52500 GCA_023974075.1 Chaenocephalus aceratus
TTTTAAAAGAAAAACTATGAAATCCTTGGTTAAAAGACCATGAAACGAAGGCAAACATTATTTTAATCCAAAAATGGTTAACACAAGTATGTGTTCCTAGAAGTGGACGCAATTTTGCTTCGTTTCAGCACGAAAAATGCTCATGAAAGCATAAGTTAGACTTCCTACAATTTGAAAATTATACACAAAAAGTTTACCCAAATGTTGGCTAAACAACTCAAAGCTGAGTATGACATTTCTTTTTGTGTAAACAATTCATTAATAGTCTGTAACTTCACAGGATAATTCAAAAAACTTTGGCTTGAAGTTTAAAATAACCGTAATATTGGTGACATTTTTTACAATTCTGTTTCAATACCAATTGGTGTGACATTGGAAAGACATTTCAATGGCATTGGAATGACACGTGTAATAACATTGGGAGATTCAAGCTGCTGTGGGAGTCATTTTACAACCACTATATATTTATCATTCTTTTTACGTTTGGTTAGATATATTACATTGTATCAACACACTTTTGTCCGTATACATTTATCATAAATTAAAGATTTTCTCATGAAATCAATTTAAAAAAAACACTTGTAAACACTCAAAAAATCTTAAACACACACACGCACACTAATGTCTTTTTTCCCCATTAAGTTTGCTTCTTCGTAAAGTGCAAGGCAAGATACAGTAAACTTTGAAATGTACGACATACAACAACGTTCGCACTCTCACACACACACCTTGTATGTCTCATAACCCACTGAACTCGGTACAAACTTGGCACAAACACCACTAAAGCCTCTAAGGTGTAGAGCGTAAAGCCGGCACACTATGGAGCACAGTCCCACCAGAGCTGCATATCTACAACGCCTCACAGTAACCCTGCTCAAGAGTTAGCATGGGTTAGTTTGATTAAAAAACATGTAGATAACTGAGAAATCAAGCACTAACCCTTTCTGGAATGGGAAAATAATCCTTCACCAGTTTACAGCCTAGTTTGTTAATACATTTGAGGTAATTTACATTTTTGCTGTATTAAATAAAAGAATGATTCAAAATTATTCTCTGTCCAATCAGTATGGAGCTCCTTCCATGTAGCATTTAGCGCCATCCATGTAGCATTTAGCGCCTTCCATGTAGCATTTAGCGCCTTCCATGTAGCATTTAGCGACTTCCATGTAGCATTTAGCGCCTTCCATGTAGCATTTAGCGCCTTCCATGTAGCATTTAGCTTATTAGTCAACCCTAGAAACAGCTAGCCTGATGCTATCACGATAATGCAAATAGTTAAAAAGTACACACTTGTCTATAGTCTACTTTATGTGTGTATTTACATTCATAGTAAAATAAAACAACTGTTGAATAAGCAACTGGCTAACATATTGACTCTTGCTGCTCATTTGAAATATGCTAGCTTCTTAAACGTTTGTTAGTACACACATTTTTCTAACAGCAGTTATTGGTACATTAAACATTTTGGGATTTACTGGAAGGTGTATTGTAGAATTGTTTCCAATAGTTCTGCTAAGGTACACTAAGCTAAGCTAAGTTAAGGTAAGCTTACAATAAGCTAAACTACCCTAAGCTAAGCTAGGCTAAGCTAAGGTAAGCTACAATAAGCTAAACTACACTAAGCTAAGCTAGGCTAAGCTAAGGTACGCATGTCTGGGTTGCCTTTACTGAGAGCACAGAGAGGTATCTTCTGTTAAGACAGCAAATAATGAAAACAATCCTAAAATGTCTGACCATTCCTCCTGTAAAACCTGGGAAGGAAACCGCGGCAAATGAAACCATACTATGTTATTGATATATATGACATCTTATTTGCTATATCCTGCTGAAAAAAACCACGTGAGTGTGAATCAATACACTGTTGATGGTGGTTACTGTAAAGTATTGGCAGGGAATTAGGTTTGTTTTTCCCTCTGAAGAAATGTTATGTAAACCCCATTTCATGTGGTGCGTCAAAATAAATATTCACGCTGCTGGCAAAACAAATTAAAGTCACTATTTTGAGGCAACTTCAGGCCAACACTGTGAGGCGAAGGACGGCTAAGTATTCATGCAGGGACACAACAGCGGTAATTGTTTTTGATTATATGCACAAGGAGTTTGTCAAAAGGGGGGAAGCAGCAAAGCCACGAGAGCGTCACAAATTGTTCCATTTTGAAAATAAGATATACAAAAAAATAGATAATATATTAATAATAGCTTTTAACCACAGACGAGGCAAAATCAAGTACTTTTTTCTTACATATACAATCAGGAGTATGGCAAAGTATTATACTGAGTCCTTGATGCTTCCTCCTTCCGTAAACACCTGGTCCTGGGCTGGAAAATGTTCTTTAAAAACCAACGTTTCGACTAACTTTGATAATAATAGATTCGTAAGGCTGATTTCCAGATGAAATGACTCGTATTAAAATAAACCTCGGGTCACACAAGTCAGACGACAGCCTATTAAGAACCACAACAGCAGTTTGTGAAACAATATTCACAGGTTAATACAAGTCCACACAAGTACATTCCTCAGTAACATTTTTTTGCAACATTTAAGATATTCCCCCAGTTCAGTAGACGATAAGGTCGAGATGTTTGTTCAGTCTGTTGCCGTTTTGAGTTCTCATGGCAGTAGCAACAAGAAATAAATACTCTTCGAAAGTCTCGAGATTAAAGAATCAAACGCTGTTCATATGTTCAGAAAGAAAACAATTAAAAGTTAGAGGAAAAGGAATTAGAAGATTGTAACAACTGATAGAAAGAAAACAATATGGCTGCACTCGACATGCGAGGAGAGCACCACGTAAACACAATTCTTTGTCAACAAAAAAAAACGACGTATATGCGAGAATCTTGAATCGCTTTCATTGCACGCCTCCCCTCGTCCTCAGCTTGATTTCCTGCTGCTCACGTGACTTCCAAACAAAACCAAAAGCTGAACGCCGATTGATGGAGCGATGCGACGCAAATCCAGGTTCCCTTCGAACTCGCAAACAAATAAGAAAGAGAGGAAACGGAACTCCTCCCTGCAGAGTGGAGGAGACAGAATCAGGAGGAAGAAGCGTTAAAAGTTGGGAAGATGGTTTTCCTTTCCTTCCTCGCACCTGTCAGGCCACTGGGTATCACAGTAAGAGGACAGGAGGACAGCAGGGTGCTCCTCACCCCTGGTGTCACGTGGTAAGCACCTCTTGAAGGACTTCAGTTGCCCGAGGAGTCAGCTTCAACTGCCCCACCTTTGATTTCCCAATTTCCTGCAGGGGGAGAGAGAGAGAGGAAAACGAAATGTTAATGCTGAGCTGCTGCGAGTCAAGGCCGGACATTTTGAGGAACCCGTGCAAAATCCCTGGCATTTCCAAAACAGCGGCAACTGAAACCAAGATCATACTGAGACATATGACATCTTATTGGCTACATCCTGCTGAACATCAATACACTCTTGATGTTCGTGTTGGCAGGGAGTTATTTTACCCGCTAAGGAAGTGTTTATTCTGCATTGTCTCAAACTCCCTCCCTAAAGGCCCGGACACACCAATCTGACACCAAAGAACTGACACAGACGGACCCCGACTGTTGCGTCGCCTCGCGTCTCTGCGTCTTGGCCATGCGTCGCACTGGAACACACCGCAAAGACTTCAGCCGACGGCCAAGAAGCACGTACGAACTGCGCATGCGTGAGTGACAATACCTCTCCTTACCAGCAGGGGGCGGGTAGTGTGTATTCGTCATTCAAAAGAGGCGACAACCGGAAGACAGACTACGTGATAACCGAGAGAAGAAGAACAGACAGCCAATAGCGTGTGCGTTCCATTTTCCCTCTACAGCGAGAAGCTCACGGGGCTTTCCCGAACCTGAGTCGAGAGCTGGAGTTCAATGAAATCTCAAATTTGCCTTCTTAATCGTTTGTTTGGATCCCTCACTTCCGCTTCTCAAGGGTCAGATCCAGTGGATGTCGTCCAGTTGTTCGCTAGCTGAACAGCCAATCAGAGTGATTTCTTTTGCCGACTGCCTTTCGCCGACTGCCCGCCGATTCGACATGTTGAATCGAATCGAAAAGACCCGACGGTGCGGGACACACCAATCTGAGTAGGGCGTGTCGACGCTCATCGTCGGCCTGACGCCCATCGACGCCGATAATCGGCCTGGTGTGTCCGTGCCTTAAGAGTAAAACATTGTATTCTTTGACAAGTGAGAACTAAGAGATGGCTGCTTTTTGCCGTGGGCGAACACCAGGGTTTATGTAAAGAGAGATTGTAAACTAGTAGTAGAAGATTTGGTAGATCTGTAACTGTAACTGAAGAATGATTCCACCTGTGTGAAAGTAAAACGCCACAGAAAAGGCACTCGATTCGATTGCTTTAGTATATAACCGAAGACTGGTGAATTATATCTTTAGAGTCTGCTGTCCATGCTCCATAACACATGTAGGAGTTTCTGACTCCAAGAGCCAATGTATGTGTGGGACTGAAGCATTAATCAGAGCTCTGTTCTGGAGTCCCACCTGAGAGGGAGCTGTTGGACTTCTGCTTGTGGAGCTTCTCTCGGTCCTTCTTCACTTTGGGAATGATCTTCAGCTTCATGCTGCTGCTCTTACTGCTGCCCCTCACCGAGTCCTACGCACACAACAAACATCATTAGCAACACGAGACATTTGTTTGGCTTATTGTCAGAAAGGGCAGATGGGCTGCGAGTAGCTCGAACTGAGCGGCAGAGAGGATACTGGGGTGGCTAGACATGCTGTAATGCAATGGATTTCATCACACACACACACACACACACACACACACACACACACACACACACACACACACACACACACACACACACACACACACACCACACACACACACACACACACACACACACACACACACACACACACACACACACACACACACACACACACACACAACACACACACACACACACACACACACACACACACACACACACACACACACACACACACACACACACACACACACACACACACACACACACACACACACACACACACACACAGTGTCAGTGGATGTTGATCTCAAGGCAAGGCAGGCTTTCCCCTCCATTTTAAAAGAGACTTACTTGTTCAAGATGAGGTAAAATAATAATCAAATTAAATTCTTCTGAGAGAGAGAGAGGCACACACACACACACACACACACACACCACACACACACACACACACACACCACAGAGATGCACACACGCACACACACACACACACACACACACACACACACACACACACACACACACACACACACACACACACACACACACACACACACACACACACACACACACACACACACACACACACACACACACACACACACACACACACACACACACACACACACACACACCTCCTTGGAGCACTGCATCAAGGGACAGATCCAGTGGATGTCGTCCAGCTTGTGGAGCTCGGTGCTGAGGCTGTTCAGAGTCGACCGCAGCTCCTGCTCCTCTGGAGACTTCGACTGAGGAAGAGACAACAAAATGCATCAAGATTTCATTTCGATAAAATATTTATTACACGCACATTCATCTAACAATGTTCCTGATAAATCATCCTGTGTGTGAGGCTCACTGGCAGAGAATGTAGGGGATTACTTTAATCGTTGTTATCGTACGTGATTTCTAGTAATAATGCGACTTTCGTTTATGAGGATGGATGGAAATAGCTTGCCATTTATTGAAAAATAAACCCTCCATCTGTTGGACTGAAAATGCTAACATCTGCTCAAGACGATGTACATTTGACACCCGGCGTATATGATGCTAATTCACAGATTTGTCAACAATAAACATATGTTAGCCGATCATTCCGTCGGCAGCTGAGGCATGGCCGCATGCCTTTCTAATTGGTTTGTGATTGGCCTATTATGCTAATAATCTGGTTTATTTATCCGACGGTCGTCTTCATTTATCTGGCAGTGCTTTAGCTCTCATCGCAAGAAGGGAAGACAATCATATGATGATTACTTGAAGTTAAAGAGGCCCTATTGTTCACTTCAGTAACTTGGTGACATCACTATGTAACACTATTGCTTCTACTGGACATTAAAGCAAGGAGACATGTCACAGTCGAGGCACTACATACTGATATACACCTGAACATCAGCAGGAGAGGACTCTTTAAAGTAGAGACACTACATACTGATATACACCTGAACATCAGCAGGAGAGGACTCTTTAAAGTAGAGACACTACATACTGATATACACCTGAACATCAGCAGGAGAGGACTCTTTAAAGTAGAGACACTACATACTGATATACACCTGAACTTCAGCAGGAGAGGACTCTTTAAAGTAGAGACACTACATACTGATATACACCTGAACATCAGCGGGAGAGGACTCTTTAAAGTAGAGACACTACATACTGATATACACCTGAACTTCAGCAGGAGAGGACTCTTTAAAGTAGAGACACTACATACTGATATACACCTGAACATCAGCAGGAGAGGACTCTTTAAAGTAGAGACACTATATACTGATATACACCTGAAACATCAGCAGGAGAGGACTCTTTAAAGTAGAGACACTACATGCTGATATACACCTGAACATCAGCAGGAGAGGACTCTTTAAAGTAGAGACACTACATACTGACATACACCTGAACTTCAGCAGGAGAGGACTCTTTAAAGTAGAGACACTACATACTGATATACACCTGAACATCAGCAGGAGAGGACTCTTTAAAGTAGAGACACTACATACTGATATACACCTGAACATCAGCAGGAGAGGACTCTTTAAAGTAGAGACACTACATACTGATATACACCTGAACTTCAGCAGGAGAGGACTCTTTAAAGTAGAGACACTACATACTGATATACACCTGAACATCAGCAGGAGAGGACTCTTTAAAGTAGAGACACTACATACTGATATACACCTGAACATCAGCAGGAGAGGACTCTTTAAAGTAGAGACACTACATACTGATATACACCTGAACATCAGCAGGAGAGGACTCTTTAAAGTGGAGACACTACATACTGATATACACCTGAACATCAGCAGGAGAGGACTCTTTAAAGAATGACATGAGATAAAATAAGCGAAAGTCTGAAAATGTTATAAATATTGGAAGCAGATGAAAAGCAAAGCAGATGACTTGCTTTCATGTCAGGATTTTTGCAAAGGGGCATTATATTTGTCCTCCTGCACAAAGGGCTTTTGTGAGTAGAGGAATAAATGTCCTTACGGGGTAAATGAGAGCAAACCAGACAATAAACAGACGGCAGAAACTGTAACGCGAGACGTGGAGGACTGAATGAAAGAGAACAGCAGAGAGGAGAGGTACCAGTAGTTTTCCATCCAGCAGCATCCTGGTCTCCTCCTGCAGGACTTTACTGCTGTTCACGATCTCCACCGCCGTGCTGCGACTCAGACACTGGAAATACAAATGAATTAATATATTATAATGCTAAAATATCAGAACACGCCATCTAAAATGCTTCCTTTTAGTATAGGCAAGGCAAGGCAAGGCAAGTTTATTTATATAGCACTTTTCAACACAAGGCAATTCAAAATGCTTTACAAAAAGTATAGTGCAATTTTTATATTTTACGCCACTTTCTGATTTATTTTCCACAGGTTTCATTGATTTTACTTCAACTACTAAAATAAAATAATAACCTGCAAGCTGTAATCAAAGACTATGTGAAAAGAATAAAGACGGATATATTTGTTTTATATATCATTATTTATCATTTCGAAATATTTGTTAAAGGGATTTCTGAATAAACATCAGTGTGTAATCATAAGTGAATAAAAGACTGTTAAATGAATTATTATATCACTTCATACAAGAACAAATATATATAACTAATATAAAATAATAATAAATAAGTAAACATTTGAAATGATTGATCCAATAAATGTTTAAAATTCCACTTTTTTCTTTTACATATCCAAATTAATTTGTATTTTTATTCCAGTTAATTTCTTTCCAAAACATAGTTTTCATTTCCACTTTCCCTCAAATGTGTTTCTATTTTATCTGTATTTTCTAAAGTCAATTCTTATCACTGTGTGTGTGTGTGTGTCTCTCTGTGTGTGTGTGCGTGTGTGTGTGTGTGTGTCTCTGTGTGTGTGTCTCTCTCTGTGTGTGTCTCTCTCTGTGTGTGTGTGTCTCTCTCTGTGTGTGTGTGTCTCTGTGTGTGTGTGTGTGTGTGTGTGTGTGTGTCTCTCTGTGTGTGTGTGTGCGTGTGCGTGTGCATCTCTGTGTGTGTGTGTGTGTGTGCGTGTGCATCTCTGTGTGTGTGTGTCTCTGTGTGTGTGTGTGTGTGTGTGTGTGTGTGTGGTGTGTGTGTGTGTGTGTGTGTGTGTGTGTGTGTGTGTGTGTGTGCCTCTCTCTTTCTCAGAAGAATTTAATTTGATTATTATTATTTTACCTCATCTTGAACAAGTAAGTCTCTTTTAAAATGGAGGGGGAAAGCCTGCCTTGCCTTGAGATCAACATCCACTGACATGAGACCATCAATCAAACGTTTAGCCGTCACATCTGCTCCAGGATTCAAGGCCTGTATTGTCCTCCGTACATAGCGACGGTGTAGTTACGACAATGAACCACTGGGGTCCACGGGCTCCTCCAACACAATACAACAGATAAGTTGTAAATAAAGTAAATAAAGTAACGTTTACCTCGGGGCTGGACAGCTTGGCCTCGGTGAGCACGGCGGCCGTGGCGTTGACGGCGTGCGCGAGCTCCTGCTCCACCAGCTTGTGGGTCTTCGCTGCTTCACGGATCCTACAGACGGGAGGGAATCATTATTATTTCAATCATTTGGAAATTATACATCACTGCGCCTGATGACGGGACACAAAGCCCGGTTGTTTTCTCCAGTTCTTCCCTTTTTAATCCTGGCAGTGGACGTTTGGATGGAGCGGATTTAAAGGCAGAGGGTGGGGTATTTCTGGATTTAATATACATTCAAACTCAAAGGTTTTATTGTGCACAAAGCTACGGTGTAGAAATGGAAATGAAATTCTTCTGACGACAATGCAATAATAATACAATAATAAAAAGTAGTGCAACAAGTCTATATACATGTCAATAGAATATGGGATATGCACAAGAACAGAATATGAAATTAAATAATGTAAATTAAGACACAATTAAATAAGCTCTTAGAAGTGTGATGGTGTTTGTAAATCTAACATACGCAAAACCTTAAGATTCATTGAAGATAATCTCAGTTTTTTATTCCAGTGCATTCGCTTAGCTTCAGAATGACCCACTAGTTCAAGTATTCGTCGTCATCTGGCTCCAAATGTCTTTTTTTATTGAAACTTGAGGCCAATATGATTCTTCTGAAGGTGGCAGTATGGGAATAGCCCACGTTTTATTGTGCACTCAAATCCTCCATTTTAAATCTCTTCTAAATCCCCTTTATGACCATACTCTTCACTTGTTAAGACCTCAGAGGGACATGAAGTACGAAGGAGGGAAATAAAGTGCAGAAGAGACCAATGTAGCCAATAAATGAGATTATTGCAATGGGTTGGAGAAATCCCAAAGTGTGCAGAGCAGCCAGCGTTTCACAATTTATTTTTTGGAGGAAAAAAAAATGTATTTATTCGAGAGAAGATCGAGTTTTTATCGCTTGAAATGAAGAAAAGGAAAAAGGACATCCCTCTATTGGAGGAGTCTGGTGGGATTATTTTCGCAGCCAGCAAAGCGTGTTCCTGTGACGGAGAGTGTCCTGCCGACGAGCCTTGACGGGGGGGGGGGGGGGGCGGGGTGCTAGTGGAGCACGCGCGTGAACTGCGAGCGCCGGAGCCTCGCAGCGGCGAAACTGAGGCTCCGTGGGAAACTGTGGTAACATGACGAGCCGTTTAGGAAAGAGCCGGCTCTTCTTCGTGAGCCGAGCCGAATGATCCGGCTCACTGAAAAGAGCCGGAATTCCCATCACGAATACGTAAAGAGATATTCAGGGTTCATACACTTTTTCACAATGACTTCTACCTAGTTTTCCATGACCAAAGAAATGACTCTTTCTCAGCGTTCCACTGAAAATGGTTTATTTGAACATGGAACAGGAAAATAAGGTCTGCATCTGAAACATGTCGGTCCTCTCTAAAACAAATCAAATAGTAGCTTACTAGCTTCTACACGCTAACGCAACTCAAATCTCTCACCAGCAAAATACCTCGTCAGTTAAATGCCATTTTACGTTTCATGACTATACGATACAGTATTTATTATCATTATAGTATTACTATTTCGGCGATTAGATAAATATAAATTATAAATTATATTTGATGCAACTTTAGTTACATTTCCATGACTTTTCCAAAACTTTGGGAAACATATTGTTTTCCAAAACGTTCCCAGGGCCTGGAATTAGCATTTTGAATTTCCATGACGTTTCCAGGTTTGTAATGACCGTAAGAAGAACCCTGGAAAGTATCTATAAGGGACGGCTCAATTCAAAATTCAAGTCACGTGAAACGACGTGGCACGACGTGACGTCACACCATCGTTCTCGGGTGGACGCCCTCTCAGCCCTGCTCTGGCGGAAACACTGAGAGCAACACTTCCAGCTTCTCCGCTTTAATCCAGTAAACCTAACATTTAAAACAATTGCTATTGGCATTAACATTAATTTAAACTCTTCTACTTTACGTCTCCTTCCTACCTGCACAGATGTTTCAGTATAAAAAGTTGTTCAAAATTGTAATCCTGCCCCCCCTTCCCCCTTACATGTGTAGTTGCTGTAGTCCAACTGCCCTACAGGAGAAGTGTGTTGTCTCAAGTCAACTCAACATGTTAGCATATCCCAACAATCTTATTTCGGCGGGACTTTTAGATCGAAAACAGACATTTTAAAATCCCAAATCATAAGTGAAATGTGGATTTGAACATTGAATACTGCTTTCTATTCCTCCATCTTGTGACGGTAACTCCCTCTCTTGTCTATCAGCATGTGGAGGACACGGTTCAGGAACTAGTTGATGCTCTGCATGTGAGGACTGCTTCCATTCTGGAGAGGATCATACATGTGTTCGATCTCTCCGTCTGTACACACACACACACACACACACACACACACACACACACACACACACACACACACTGACAGATTGACAATAGAGTTGACTTCTCCTCACTTGTTGATGAGTGTGTCGGCCACGATGCCCAGCTGCTGCACCTGAGCGCACTCCTCCTCCGTCAGGTACTCCATGGACTGCTGGGAGTTGAGGCGGGGTCTGCTGTCTCGGTAGCTGTCAACCTTCCTCTTGTCCTCCCACGACTTCAGCGTGCTCTCGAACGCCTGGCGGTACAACAACAAAGTGATTTAGCGACTTTGATCACTCCTTTTCAACACGGAGAGAAACACAACAATCTCTGAAAGACAGAGGTGGGAAGAAGTGGAGTACAAATACTTCGTTACTGTACTTAAGTACATTTCTCTGGTATCAATACTTTACTCCACTACTTATTTTTCTGACCACTTTCTACTTCTTACACGTTGAACTCAAATACCTGTACTTTCTACTTCTCACATGTTGAACTCAAATACTTGTACTTTCTACTTCTCACATGTTGAACTCAAATACCTGTACTTTCTACTTCTTACATGTTGAACCCAAATACCTGTACTTTCTCTACTTCTTACATGTTGAACACAAATACCTGTACTTTCTACTTCTTACATGTTGAACACAAATACCTGTACTTTCTACTTCTCTCATGTTGAACTCAAATACCTGTACTTTCTACTTCTTACATGTTGAACACAAATACCTGTACTTTCTACTTCTCACATGTTGAACACAAATACCTGTACTTTCTACTTCTCACATGTTGAACTCAAATACCTGTACTTTCTACTTCTCACATGTTGAACCCAAATACCTGTACTTTCTACTTCTCACATGTTGAACCCAAATACCTGTACTTTCTACTTCTCACATGTTGAACCCAAATACCTGTACTTTCTACTTCTTACATGTTGAACTCAAATACCTGTACTTTCTACTTCTTACATGTTGAACTCAAATACCTGTACTTTCTACTTCTTACATGTTGAACTCAAATACCTGTACTTTCTACTTCTTACATGTTGAACACAAATACCTGTACTTTCTACTTCTTACATGTTGAACCCAAATACCTGTACTTTCTACTTCTTACATGTTGAACACAAATACCTGTACTTTCTACTTCTTACATGTTGAACACAAATACCTGTACTTTCTACTTCTTACATGTTGAACCCAAATACCTGTACTTTCTACTTCTCTCATGTTGAACCCAAATACCTGTACTTTCTACTTCTTACATGTTGAACTCAAATACCTGTACTTTCTACTTCTCACATGTTGAACTCAAATACCTGTACTTTCTACTTCTCTCATTTCCCAAACAGCTGGTTCCTTTAGTCTGAATGTGTGTGGGTGCGTGGTCATTATTCTTTAGAGTCACTGCGTGCCTATTGGTTGGAACACGATCCGTGTATCCATCACTTCCTGGTCTTCTCTAAAGAAGAGGGACCAATGGAAACGTTGTCATGTTGCCGTTGGTCACCATGGAAACATTCATTAGCTAACAATGACATTATTGTTCTATTGATATAAAGGGAGGTCAGGTACTCTTTAAAGCAGCTGCTAGCTACGGGTACTTTTTACTCGAAGCCCATACTTCTTTACTTTTACTTGAGTAAAGACGTTTAGTCAGTACTTCTACTTTAAACACGAGTATCTGTACTTCTACTTGAGTAAAGGATGTTTGTACTTTTGCCATCTCTGCTGAAAGACGGCACTTGAATTGAAGAGCCCCCTGGCAGCTGCTCCTTCATGTTTTGTATCGGAGGAAAACATAAATAGGAAACTCAAGGAGACCCAAAGAGGCAGAAGATGTTCCAGTAAACACCAGGGAGTGACTCACAGGGACACAACTCGATGTCTAGCTTTACACCTGAAGGACCTGTCCATACAGGCTAGGGTTAGGGTTAGGGGGGTAACCCTAACCCTAACCCTAGCCTACATGGACCTGCTAGTTCTGGATCCCATCTCAAGTTAAAAAATCACCACTTAAGGTCCTTTCAGTATGTCTACTACTCACTTAAGCATACCATGGTGACTTTTGACTCTGTTATTCATCGCAGCGTCTTCCTGCCTAGGGTTAGGTCGCGGGCACAACCTCACAACAAGAAGTTAGAAGCGAGTAGAAGTTAATTTATACGTTCCAGCAGGGACAGCGCTCACACGAAACATAACCGTCACCATGGCATTGAATACAAGCCACATTCAGGAGGAACATCTCTCCTCGCTCTCTGCAGTACTTAAGGAGGAAACCATGGAAACAAACAGCCAAAAGCGCTTCGGCTCAAGAGAGCTCTCGAACAGATTGAGCGGCGAGAAGAGAGAACAAACACAGCGGCTACGAGTTTGATTTAAGAAATCCCAAAATAGAGAAAAGAGTCAACAACAACAAAGGGCAGAGAGCGGAAGCTGAGAGGGGATGTTTCCGCTGCGATATGGAAGAAGGACGAGGACGACAAGCCAACGCTGTCATTCCCATAAGCAGATAGTAGACGTGTTCATTAGAGCTGCACTGATCGACAAGTCATTATTCTGATCGTTTATTTAATCAGAGTCGTTTTTCATGCAGTTTTTTAGCCTCTCAAATATGAAGATTTCCTTCTTTTCTCTGTTTTTTATCACATTAAACTGAATATATTTAGGTTTTAGTGAAGAAATTCAAGATTTTAAGACACAACGTAAGAATTTGAGAAGCTTGGCTGTACAAAAATTCACTATTTTTTGTCATTTTATAAACCAAATGATTAATAACTAACATTTGTATTAGCTGCAGCCGGACATCAGTAGCCAGTAAAACAGCCACATGTGTGCACTGTAGAAATACATCGTTTTTTAGCCTCTCAAATATGGAGATGATTTATTTTCTATGTGTTTCTAATCACATTAAAGGGAATATCTGAAGGTCATTGGTGAATTGATAACACAATAAAACAACACATTAATTAAGACATCAGATTGGATTTTTGTAAATGTTTCACCGTCAATAACGAAAGCCATGGTTAGCTGCAGCCCTTTAGCACACGCTAATCCAGTAGCACGAAAAAAACACCCACAGTGAATATGTGAGTGGGACTTTACTCTGTCTCTGGTGAGCATCTGAGCGCGGTTCTTGTGGGCGATCTCCACGATGCCGGGCGGCTGGATCCACGCCTCCCCGTCCACCTGCACCGGGACGCCCTCCTCCCCCAGGATGGTGATCTTCACCTGGCGGCACTGAGGGGAGCAAGCAGGAAAAAGCAGCCGTCAGATCGCACTTCCTGTCCACGGTTCTCTTCCCTGCATACGTGACCTTAATTAAATTGCTCTCATTTCATATTGTAGTTATTTTGAATGCAATCTATAATGTGTGTGATAATAAAGGTGTGTGCGTTACCTGAGCGATGCGGTGGTGCTGCAGGTTGATGACTCTGGACATGGCCATCTGCATGGAGCCAAACACCGCCACCACCTCCAGCTTCTTATCATCGAACGACGGAGCGCCGAAGTTCTGGACAAAAGGAACGAGTACAACATTTAAAGGGTTACATGTTGATGTAGAAGAGACATGAAGAAGAGGGGACACTTGTTGATGTAGAGGAGACATGAAGAAGAGGGGACACATGTTGATGTAGAAGAGACATGAAGAAGAGGGGACACTTGTTGATGTAGAAGAGACATGAAGAAGAGGGGACACATGTTGATGTAGAAGAGACATGAAGAAGAGGGGACACATGTTGATGTAGAAGAGACGTGAAGAAGAGGGGACACATGTTGATGTAGAAGAGACATGAAGAAGAGGGGACACTTGTTGATGTAGAGGAGACATGAAGAAGAGGGGACACATGTTGATGTAGAAGAGACATGAAGAAGAGGGGACACTTGTTGATGTAGAAGAGACATGAAGAAGAGGGGACACATGTTGATGAAGAAGAGACATGAAGAAGAGGGGACACATGTTGATGTAGAAGAGACGTGAAGAAGAGGGGACACATGTTGATGTAGAAGAGACATGAAGAAGAGGGGACACATGTTGATGTAGAAGAGACATGGAGAAGAGGGGACACATGTTGATGTAGAAGAGACGTGAAGAAGAGGGGACACATGTTGATGTAGAAGAGACATGAAGAAGAGGGGACACATGTTGATGTAGAAGAGACGTGGAGAAGAGGGGGACACATGTTGATGTAGAAGAGACATGAAGAAGAGGGACACATGTTGATGTAGAAGAGACATGAAGAAGAGGCGACACATGTTGATGTAGAAGAGACATGAAGAAGAGGGGACACATGTTGATGAAGAAGAGACATGAAGAAGAGGGGACACATGTTGATGTAGAAGAGACGTGAAGAAGAGGGGACACATGTTGATGTAGAAGAGACGTGGAGAAGAGGGGACACATGTTGATGTAGAGGAGACATGAAGAAGAGGGGACACATGTTGATGTAGAAGAGACATGAAGAAGAGGGGACACATGTTGATGTAGAAGAGACATGAAGAAGAGGGGACACATGTTGATGTAGAAGAGACATGAAGAAGAGGGGACACATGTTGATGTAGAAGAGACATGAAGAAGAGGGGACACATGTTGATGTGGAAGAGACATGAAGAAGAGGGGACACATGTTGATGTAGAAGAGACGTGGAGAAGAGGGGACACATGTTTATGTAGAAGAGACATGACGAAGAGGGGACACATGTTGATGTAGAAGAGACATGAAGAAGAGGGGACACATGTTGATGTAGAAGAGACATGAAGAAGAGGGGGACACATGTTGATGTAGAAGAGACATGAAGAAGAGGGGACACATGTTGATGTGGAAGAGACATGAAGAAGAGGGGACACATGTTGATGTAGAAGAGACGTGAAGAAGAGGGGACACATGTTTATGTAGAAGAGACATGACGAAGAGGGGACACATGTTGATGTAGAAGAGACATGAAGAAGAGGGGACACATGTTGATGTAGAAGAGACACGAAGAAGAGGGGACACATGTTGATGTAGAAGAGACATGAAGAAGAGGGGACACATGTTGATGTAGAAGAGACACGAAGAAGAGGGGACACGTGTTGATGTAGAGAGACACGAAGAAGAGGGGACACGTGTTGATGTAGAAGAGACGTGAAGAAGAGGGGACACGTGTTGATGTAGAAGAGACACGAAGAAGAGGGGACACATGTTGATGTAGAAGAGACGTGAAGAAGAGGGGACACGTGTTGATGTAGAAGAGACACGAAGAAGAGGGGACACATGTTGATGTAGAAGAGACGTGAAGAAGAGGGGACACGTGTTGATGTAGAAGAGACATGAAGAAGAGGGGACACATGTTGATGTAGAAGAGACATGAAGAAGAGGGGACACATGTTGATGTAGAAGAGACATGAAGAAGAGGGGACACATGTTGATGTAGAAGAGACATGGAGAAGAGGGGACACATGTTGATGTAGAAGAGACACGAAGAAGAGGATTTTGCACAATAGGGGACTTTTAAATCTGCACTTTGCATTCAACACACTTCCTTATGAGGTGTCACGTCCTGCTCTGCACTCACATTGTCCTCCTTGGTGCCCCCCCAGAAGTTGATGCCTCCTGCGTAGCTGGGGATGTTGAGAACAGCCAATCCCTGAAGACTGGGCAGAGACATGGGGACGCCGTCGCACTGAAGAGACAGAGAGGGGGTCAGACAGGGAGGGAAAACACAAAAAAACCACCCCAAATATTCCGAATTCTCCGCGCGTCTGACCTCCAGGTGGACCCTCTGCTCCAGGTTCTTGTACGTCTTCTGGACCAGCTCTTTGGTCCCCAGGACCCCGTACCACATCATGTTTTTAGTGCGACTGCTGCAGGGCGAGACAGGAGGATTACAACTACAATACACACTTTAATTGTGGCGTAGAAGAAACGCAATACCGTTTAATACCGTCGTAGCAATAACGCTATGAAAAGCTATTGCTATTAAGACAACATATTTAATATTTGTAGTTTTGGCGTGAACATTATAGATTCCTTGTACATCAAGAATTACTATCTGTGACTGTCTTTGATTTTAATATCATATGGAAAATAGCCTTGTTTTTCTGAATGACATTTTCAAGGGGTGTATACAATGAAATGCCTTAGAGCAGGGGTGTCAAACTCAAGGCCCGGGGGCCACATCCGGCCCGCGGCTTCATTTTATGCGGCCCCGCAAGAGCTTGCAAAGAATGTAATACGTTTATTATACGATTAAATGCCGCTTTACAGAATCAGGTTGCCCATAAACTACATGTCCCACAATGCATCTCGCTTTGTGACATGCGCACTGAAGAGACTTGCAATTATTTGTTTTCAGACGTAGTTAATTACTAAGTCATTATCCTATCCGATAATAATCCAGTTCAGGGGCAATAATGTAATATAACACATTATTTTATATATATTATATATTTATATATATTTGATATAGTTACAACCGGCCCTTTGAGTGCAACTATAATGCTGATGTGGCCCGCGATGAAATTGAGTTTGACACCCCTGCCTTATAGCGTTATCTTTTTCAGTGGGCACATGCTAAAATGAAAAATACATATTTAAATTGAAACTGACTTTCACTTGAAGTTTTGACAATATGAAATGTCCCGGACCCATATGCAGACGACTTGATGTCCCTGTGTCACGTATAACCCGTTTTATTGAGAATGTGAACGAATAAAACGCCTCAACGTCTCCGTGCGTCCATACCTGCATTTCTTAGGGTGCTCGTCCCTCTTGTTGTTGAACTCGAGGGAAATCTTGGCGTCCAGGCCGATGCCGAAGTAGTTGTTCATCACACACTTCTCTGAGCATTGTCTGCAGCGACGGAACACATGTGGTTTAATAAAGTGTGGAAAGAATTGAATTGAGTGAAGGAAACAGATTGAGAGACTCACACAGTGTCCTCGCTGAAGGTGACCGTGTGGAGGCTCTCTGGTTTCTCCAGGACGATGGGGGAGGCGGGACTTAAACTCCCTGGACCTGGAGGGAGGGACGGTCGGTCATTTTCATAATAAAAGTCTAAAATAGTGAGGAGTTTCCGAGTGTTTTCTTTAAGCCACGTTTATTTATCTAGCACTTTTCAACACAAGGCAATTCAAAGTGCTTTACGACAATGAAAGATATTAAGACACACATTAGAAACATGAAAAAGCAAAGATAATAAAACATGAATACAAGTTACAGCGCAGTGTGAGATGAGAATAGTTCAATTAAAAGCAAGTCTTCAGCCTGGATTGAAAAGTAGTCCGAGTTCTGGTAACCCCTAACCAAATTCTCACGTGGTGGTCCGTGAGCGCCCCTAGTGGCCCGTTAGTATATTGGTAAAATATCACATTTGAAATAAATACATTTATTTAAGTTTTTCGCACTCTCGCGGGAATATCTCCGCAATGGAACGAGCTTAAGTTTCACTTTCGATTGCATGATATAGCCCAGATAAGCACCTTCATCACACATGTTGCCACTTGTTTGTACAATTTTCAGGCGATTTGTAAAAAACGATGTGTTTTTGGGTATTTGTGGAGTTAGGTGGTCCGCGAGTGTTTTTTTATTGGTTAAGTGGTCCTTGGTATGAAAAAGATTGAGAAACACTGCCCCCTAGTCTTCCTGTGAAATGATAGACAAAATAACTTCAACAAAAACCGAGTTGTCTTCAAGCCGTTCTGACAAAATGCACTCGTGTTCATTTCCCAAAATGTACAATAGTGCGTTTTCTTGTTTGTCCCTTCATCTCATATCCCCGCTGAGTTGAAACCAACGAGACACTTACCTCGCCTTTGCACAATCTGCATTTTCACTTACGGCCATCAACCACTGGGATATTCTTCCAGTTGGAATGAAAGTGTCACCTGTCCTGACTTCAACTCTCTTACGGTGCAAATACATTGATATTAAGCAACCAGTCATGCCAACATTAATTACACTGTAATCTGAGTTTTTCAATTTGAACTGTAACTTTATTGACCCGTACTTAAATCACGTTTTGTAATTGTTTGTGTGATAGAGATTATGCAATGTTTCTTGATTGTTATGAACCTGCCTGAGGACCGCAGATGGAAATGAGCTATAATCTGGCATCTCCTCTCTTTTCTGAGATGAACGTATGCTGAAATAAAAGCATAATAAACACTCACGTGGCTCGGCGTCCTTCAGCTCCTCGCTGTTCTCTCTCTTGATGGAGGACGAGGAGGTAATCCTCTGGACCTGCGTGTGTCGGTTCTGCTCGTCCACAACTGAAACGACCACGTCATTTGATTATTTATTTACTTTTTTTATTGTGAGAGCATGTATCAAAAGTAGTCTTCACTCTATAGAGAAATAGGTAGAGTAACAATGTAAGTAGTGCTTAACACCAGTAATGATTTGGAATGTTATCCTCTTAACACATTTGAAAAAAGGGCCCCATATTTCCCCAAATGTTTCCCGTACCTTTCTCGGCCTGCTCGATGATCTGCCTCAGGGCTTTCTTCAGGCTGTTGGCCCGGAGCATCAGCTGCTCTTTGGACCGGTACGTCTTCCTCTCCGAACCCGACTCCCCCCCGCTCTCCATCGGGCTCGAGTCCCCGCTCTCCTGGATCGGCACCGAACCGGCTGGCACCACCTGGAGTTCACAGGAAACATGCTCTAGCTGTTGCAACACATGTGTACCGTTATTGTGCTCCACACGTCTGGAACAAACTACCGGAAACCTAGAGGTCCTCTGAACATGTGTATTTCCACTTGTATATTTTACACATGTATATATATTGTTTATTTTCTTAAACTTTTTACATTTTGAAAGCTATTTTATTTCTGAAATATTTATATATTTATTTAACGTATGAAAAGGTTATTATGTGTAATGGATTTCAGACATAGAAAAACATGTGCAATCAAATACATAGTTTGAAGTAAAAGCTCAAAGACGTATTTTTCCACTTGTAAATATGGACAATTCTTTAAAAAAAGATCATGCATTAGGTTTTAGATCAGTTCAACTTGCAATACCAGTTTCATCTTAAAGAAGCAGGTTCTGTCCCTTTCACAGGCTGCACAACACACACACACACACACACACACACACACACACACACACACACACACACACACACACACACACACACACACACACACACACACACACACACACACACACACACACACACACACACACACACACACACACACACACACACACACACACACACACACACACACTGATATGAACACTTTCTTATACTGATGAGAATGCCAAGTCTACTTCAAATGACAGGTGTTGTTGTTACCTGAGCCTCCGCCTCCTCACTTAAGGCCTTGACGAGGGAATCGAGCTTCTCATTCAGCAACGAGCACTGAGACAGAAAGAGACAGAAGCTTATTTAATTGTAACTACAATGCTCACAAAAACATATGATACGACTGCTAATGGAGAGACAGAGAAACCACGATTATCAATAATCATTGTTGTCGGGCTTCACTGCCGGCCAAGGGACGACATTTGACTGAACTGATGGATCAATGCGAACATATTGTTGACCAAGACACGGCAGAAGACCGAGTATCACCTTTTTATGAGTGGAGTATTTCCCCCAATAATACATACACTATTAAAACGGTAACATTTTGAAATTAAAATGGTACTAAAATCCGTAATATCCACAAAAACGCCCCAAAAAGATGCTTTTCAAGGCTATTTTTGATTATTTTAAATAGTGTTTAGCTTGCCAGTCTTAATTCCCACGTAAACTAGAATCTAATAATGTGGACAATGAGTGAAAATGTAAATAATATGAAAAGGAAAAGTGACATTTAACCATCAGCATGATCCTACTTTCTGTACACACACCGACATGGCCCACTCCTTAAAGCTACCGTTATACAAGCTCTTACATAATGAACGATATCTCACACACACACACACACACACACACACACACACCCCTACACACCTTCTTTGCCATGGCGTCTGCCTCCTCCTTGTTCTCCGTCGCTCTCTCGTACGCCTTCCCCACCTCCGCCACGAAATCATTCACCGTCCCACACAGAAACCTGAGGGTCGACAGGATGACATGTTTCAAATGCAACAACATCCACAGGGTAGCATATTTCAAATTCAGTGACTCACGGTGCAGTCACAGTGTTTGACGATCTCACACACACACACACACACACACACACACACACACACACACACACACACACACACACACACACACACACACACACACTCTTGTTTCATTATCGCCTACCTGCCTCCACACACTCTCTAATTACTCACAGTTGTTTCATCGCCGCGGTGTGACTCAGCTTCTTTAAATTCACTCATGCTTTGTTCATTTTGAAAACCCTGGATCCTGTTCATCGCTGCAGAAACCCATTGTCCTGAATTATGAATCATGTCCTCATTCTTCTTATTTACAGGTGTTTGATTGCACACTTGATTGTGTCAACTAGCTCAAGGCGGTTTTTGAAGGCATGCCCTTGGATTTTGTTTGCTGATTATTGTGCAACGGTCTATTCGACAGGAGCTAAATTAATCATTTGCGCAGGGGCGGTTCTAGGGGGGACCAGGGGGGCCAGTGCCCCCCTAACACTGACCTCTGACCCCCCCTGTGGCCCCCCTTTTTTTTTTTAAATGTATATTTTCTGCTACTCGTTTGCCAAAAACCGCAGGATTTTGTTGCTGTAATGTGAGATTGTGCAGACACCCTTATGTAAAGTAGAGATGTAACTGTTCATTGCCTTTATTTTTATATAAATATGGTGTTAGTGCAAACATTGCACTTGAACTTAAGCTGAAGCTAACAGTAATAACTATAAGATCTATCTGAAATAAATAAGTGCACTGAAACAAATACCAATAATAATAATAATAATTCCTTACATTTATTATAGCGCTTTTCCAGTGCTCAAAGCGCTTTACAGATACACATTACACATATTTTTTTACATGCAATGGTCACTGTGGAAAATACCCACAGGAGCAAGTTCAGGTGAAGTGTCTTGCCCAAGGACACAACGGCTTTACAGACGCAGTAGCGGCGGGTTTCACCCCTTGATCTGATGATCATTGCACAGCACACTGCGCCACACTGTCCCAATAACTGTATTGCATTGTTTTCTTATGCGCAATTATTTCATACTGTCTAGTTCTCTTATTTGTCCTACATTTATTGTGCCCCCCTCAGAAATTACTGGCCCCCCAGTGGCCCCCCCAGTCAAATTGGTCTAGAACCGCCACTGCATTTGCGGTTGTTTAAGAGCGGCTTGTGGCAGGATGATGTTCGAAAAAGACACTTATTTTGGGAGTCAACTTATATTTGTGTCCTCTGAAAACATGTCGACTTTAACCTACTATTTATACCCTAGAATGTGTTTAACATTTCCATTGACAACAACGCTTTGTTCTCCTTATCTCACTTCCTTGTTTTTATTACCTCCGCCCAAAAGGTTTTATATACTTGGTTTGGCGTTTGTTTATCAGCTGGATTACAAAAAAATGTGGCCTGGTATTTTTGAAACTTAGTAAAAGGTTGAATAACCCCAAACCGGTTGTGACTGGAACATGTAAGAAAATCATTAAGTGAACTATGCCAATTTATCTTGGGTGTTAACTTATAATTGTTTCCTCGGATAACATTTTGATTTTAACCTACTTATTCTACCCTTAAATGTGCAGAAGGGTGAAGCACTTTGGAACCGATCTGAGTCAAAGGATGGACACACGCTTAATTGTTCACTCAACTTCCTTCTCGTCGTCAAAAGTGACCGTGTTGTGTCAGTAACGTATCATAGTTAGCGGTAAACCAATAGACCCTGACCGCAGGCCTCGCTTGACCAAAAGTGCCTTTAGTGTCTTTGCTGGCAGGAAGACAACACATGCATTACAGTAAACTACATAACAACAGCCAGTATACATCACATCAGCTGTAAAACACCTTCACCCACAGCAACGAGTGAGCGATGAACTCGTGAAATTTGAATCTTCCATTGTAAGATTTAAAAAATATCCATGTCAAAGCAGGGAATAGACAACACCTGTTTTACGATAGAATAACATGTGCTTGGAGTGCATTGTGAAGTCCCTGAAGAGTGTTAAATGTGCTGCAGGTTTCCACTACAATCAGTACACACACACACACGCACGCACACACACACACACGGAGGGAAGTGCTCTGTAATGGCCGCTGGACGCTTCCCAGAGGAAGAGGAACACTAATGCACTGAGGACGACCCCTAAGTACTGATTCACGTGTCTCTCTCACTTACAGCCGGACAGCACTTACTGTCCCCTCCGCGTGTGTGTGTGTGTGTGTGTGTGTGTGTGTGTGTCCTCGGGGAGCCACAGAATCAATACTCATTGTCCAGACACTCACTTGTCCCGTTCTGTCTCTTCTCTATTCCCCCCCCCCCCCTCCCCCCTCTAACTTTAAACCCACCATCTTTACTCCCATCTCCATCTCCTCCCCAGTTTCTGAATGCATTCGTTTCACGTACTTGGCGGAGGAAATGACGTCGCTGTGTTTGTCCGAGTCCAGGATCTTGGCGAGGTGGGAGGCTACGGAGTCTGCATACTGAGTGATGTGGACCTGAGAGAGAGAGGGAGAGAGAGAGAGAGAGGGGGAGAGAGAGAGAGATATATTTGATACTTGCGGTTATTATCCTTGACGCTTTGGCAATATTGGTCACCTGACATTCATGCCACTTAGGAATATTGAATTGAGAGAGGGTGGATCCTGGGAGGATTTGAGACAGTACCACCTCAAGTAGGGAAGACTCTTTCAAAGTAGGTCTTGACATTTTCATCATGTGACTGGATATAAATCTCCGTCCTTTTGAGCACTTAGAGTAACCCTGGAGTCCAGCAAACTGTCCATATCGTCCTTCAGTTTAGTGCTGACAACTAGGTTACATTTCATCTTCCTAAACATGTACCCTTAACACCTAGCTGAGGTCTGGACATGTGATATTAATAACGGATCTGAAGAGTGATAGTATTTCTTAGAATATCTACACACATTGTAATGGTAGGTGTTGTTTCTGTCGTGGCGCAGAAACATTTATTCGGGTGGGTGTATTATGCCTGAGTCAGTC
Source organism: Chaenocephalus aceratus (assembly GCA_023974075.1). NCBI lineage: Eukaryota > Metazoa > Chordata > Actinopteri > Perciformes > Channichthyidae > Chaenocephalus > Chaenocephalus aceratus. The sequence goes on from JAMFTG010000947.1 coordinate 24,124, forward strand.
ATTTGAAAATAAAGACAGAATCGTCTAAGTACTGACAGCACATTTGATCCACTTGTACGCATTCAGCCAAAAAAGACCTTTTAACTAATTGACAAAGGACTGATGACATCCTTTAAACTGGAAGAACACTCCATTTCCCCTCCATCATTCACGAAGGCAATGAATGACTTAGTGGATAAAAACTGGCTGTGAACGTGCTGTAATAAAAGCATGCCCTCAAACCACCAGACAGAGAGGTTTGAAGCAGCTTAAAGTCAAAATACAGAGCAGCTCTCAGTCACTTTCTACCCCCCCCCCCCCCCCCCCCCCGCTTTAGGGCTGATTGCCTCGGCTGCCAGCTGCCGGGTTCAATTGATCCTCAGTGGATGCTTTCCAAAGTCTTTTCTTGGAGCTGTGGAGCTCTGGCAGCTAATGTAGAGACGCCATCTGTCAAAAAGGCAGACAGCTTCCCGAAAGTAATTTACCTGCAGAGGAGAATCGAGGCTGTCGTCTTCCTTCACCGTCGGGGTGCGTCTGGCGGTGGTGGGCACCTCGTACGTCATCACACTCCATCTGAACACAAACACACACCTCTGTCAATGTCACGCGACTATATACACACGGTTTATCAGATTGAGATAGGAGGAGAGGACACGGGGGGTTTCTCAATGTCGAGGAAGGCTGCTCCAGAGCCACTATTTCAAGCATACATACTACGTCATCGAGTGCCGCCGAAGGACTGTTCCAATGTCCAGCATACTCGGAAATCTACCGAGGCCGGCGTACTTCGTAGCGAGACATTTCGAGGACTCCGCGGTCTTAAAATCCCCACAATGCTTTGCGCACGGACCAATAACCAAATCTTTGGCGGAAATCACGCTCCATTTAGGGCGGGGCCTCGCATATGACGCACACCTGCTAGCCTGTTCCACCATTCTTCGTTTTCCGAGGCTAGGAAGGATTCTTGTTGTTAATTTGTTGCTTGAAAAGGATTTTGCTTACAAGTTAGAGGAACATGTCGGAAAGCTTTTAAAAATGTGCAAAAAACGGTGCTATAAATGTTGCCAAACGCTTCTGAAAATGTCCCGTGACGGTGCAAAATGTTTTGATAAATGGCGTTAAAAGAAAGTGCTGACTGCTTCTAAAAACAGAGCTTAAAATGGTGCTAAACTGTCCTAAAACTAGTGGTAAACTGTGCTTAACATGCTGCTAAGAAGAACAGTGCTAAAAATGGCGATGGTGCTAAACTAAACTACAACTAGTGCTAAACTTAATTGTGCTACATAGTGCTAAACGCGGGGCTATACGGCTGTTTGCTTTCCCCTCTCGGGTCTCACCGGTCCAGCATCTTGGTGGTGGCTCTCTCCAGCTTCTCCAGGATCTGCAGCAGCTGGGCGTCGTCGTCGCAGAGCCCCCCCCAGCCCAGCACGCGGGCCAGGTCGTTCCCCGTGCCCAGCGGCAGCACGCCCAGCTGGCACTGCAACGGAGAACAACATGTCATCAGAACACTAACGGATCCTCTCCACTCCCGTGTTAAAGCTGAACTAAGTGACTGTGAACGTGCGGTCGGAGAAAGTCAGGTCGAATCTTGAATACAAGCGAACAACATCACACGTGGTACCCCTTAACATTAACACATGTTTCTTTAATCAAATATGACCTTGAATTATTCAAACCTTTTTGACACGGCACTTCAAATTAAAAACGATGTTATCCGTCATGGCATTCGTTAAGTCAGATTAAATCCATGACATTATTTAATCATTGGTGGTGAGGCATAACCTACCTCACTTTCTCTTCGCTCCCGTCCCGTCTTTTCTATCGATTTTTAAATACCACCTTATTCATCAAAACCTAAGAAGGCCTGGGCCGCTCACTGGAGGTATGTCGCCTCATAAGTTAAGTTGTAAGTTGGAAAAGTAAATCCAATGGAGGCAAATTATTCTCGATACTTGAAAATGCTGTTAGAAAAAAATATCTCAGCTCTCCAGAGGGTTTCATTTATTGTGTTGGCAGCTCGTTTCTTAAAACAGAAGCTTCAGAGGGAAATATAGAGGAAATATGAAGTGTATATTTCAAGCTGGTTAGGTAAATAAGTTATCGGGCTTTTTTGTTAGAACATGTTTTCAACTTTAATCGACTGAATTGATTTGAAAAGTGCGCTTTTTAACACATGAATACTACTGTGTAATATATTTGAACATATATATTTAAGAAGTACAATATAAGACAAGCAGAGGTTTATTATAGTTAAGTCATTATACTTTTTGTGTGTGAGGGCCGACTCAAAATGGTCCGCGGGCCATAGTTTGGACACCCGTGATCTACAGCAACATATTACAAAATGTGTCGTACTTTAGTTCGAATAGAGTTTTTTGTCATCAGCATTATAGGTAACTTGCTGCTTTCTCTTGCCTTCAGTGTTTTCGACAATTACCTGACTATTATATCCCCCCCCCCCCTCTTCCTCCCCCTCCTCCTCCTCCTTTCTGCACTCACCTGTTTATGGAGGTTGAGTTTATCGAGCTCTGAGAGCACCCAGCCCACGCTGCCGTCTCCTCCGCACACCAGGATACGAAACGTCACAAACTTCTGGAAAAGGCGCAGGCTGAGGGGAGGAAGAGGAGGACGAAGAGCACACAGTGTTAAGAGGTACATGTGAGGAAAAGGCAGCACAGTTACAGCACGCATGAAACCAGTCGTGACGGACTACAAAGTCCCACTGCTGAAAAAAGACTTTTCAGCAGCATAGGAGCTTATGTTTCCGTCGGTTCATTCTGTGCATTACTGATGCCAAGACATCGCCTTTAGGAAACAAGACAGCTTACAAATGTTCTTATTCCAACACCCTTTTCAAGAGGTTTGAGTGAACAGAGCCTCATTTTACAAATACTTCATTACTGTACTTAAGTACATCTTTCTGGTATCAGTGCTTTACTCCACTACTTATTTTTCTGACGACTTTTTACTTTGATTTCTCACATGTTGAACTCAAATACCTGTACTTTCTACTTCTTACATGTTGAACTCAAATACCTGTACTTTCTACTTCTTACATGTTGAACTCAAATACCTGTACTTTCTACTTCTCACATGTTGAACACAAATACCTGTACTTTCTACTTCTTACATGTTGAACTCAAATACCTGTACTTTCTACTTCTTACATGTTGAACACAAATACCTGTACTTTCTACTTCTTACATGTTGAACACAAATACCTGTACTTTATACTTCTCACATGTTGAACTCAAATACCTGTACTTTCTACTTCTTACATGTTGAACACAAATACCTGTACTTTCTACTTCTCACATGTTGAACTCAAATACCTGTACTTTCTACTTCTTACATGTTGAACACAAATACCTGTACTTTCTACTTCTTACATGTTGAACTCAAATACCTGTACTTTCTACTTCTTACATGTTGAACTCAAATACCTGTACTTTCTACTTCTTACATGTTGAACTCAAATACCTACTTCTATTCTACATGTTGACTCAATACTGTACTTCTACTCTACATGTTGAACTCAAATACCTGTACTTTCTACTTCTTACATGTTGAACTCAAATACCTGTACTTTCTACTTCTTACATGTTGAACTCAAATACCTGTACTTTCTACTTCTTACATGTTGAACTCAAATACCTGTACTTTCTACTTCTCTCATGTTGAACACAAATACCTGTACTTTCTACTTCTCTCATGTTGAACACAAATACCTGTACTTTCTACTTCTTACATGTTGAACTCAAATACCTGTACTTTCTACTTCTCACATGTTGAACCCAAATACCTGTACTTTCTACTTCTCACATGTTGAACTTTGTGAATACACCTTTGATGACGACAGACTCACACCACTGGAGCTTCAACGACGAAAACAATTATTTCATTATTCATAAAGGGATTCCAATGGTTTTGTACCCGAGCTCTGGTCCTCCGTTCATCAGGTCGAAGACTTGAGCCGGGTTGAGAAGCTGCTTGAACTTTCGGAGGAACTTCACGCCCTGGTTGTCTCCGCTTTTAGAGTTCACGAGGACCAGCAGAGGGCTGGAGCACGAGGCTGAGGTGGCGTTCCAGAAGCCTGAAAGAAAATGAAGAACAAAGGTTTTAATGGGAAAGAAAATGGGAAACATTCCTTCAGGATAAATAAAGTCTGATCTTATCTCTCTGTTGAATACATGTTGAAGAAGCTGGAGAACTGTGACCAAAGTGTACCTTTTTTAGTTTTTTAAAATATCCATAATATGTAGAAATAAGACGAATGCTGTCCTAAGAACTTTCAACAACGTTGCAAATATGAATCTGTTCAAGTACAACATGTATTACTAAGCGTGCTAACATATAAAGGTTTATAGTTGGGTGTTTTTTTTATATTAAAAACACAAGGATTATTATTATTATTATTTGGAAGCAGAGGAGGCGGAGCCATTGCAACAGCCCCTTGTTTCTGTTCTACCTTTGCACATACTATAGACCCCACTGGAGATGAACAATTACATGTCTGCACTTTGAACATGCGGTGTGCAATATTATGGTGTTTGTGTGTGTGTGCGTGTGTGTGTGTGTGTGTGTGTGTGTGTGTGTGTGTGTGATGGTGCATGTGTAAGGGGTGTCTCACCATCTGAGTCGATGCTGTTAAGTGCAGTGGGAGGGATGATTGACACTCGATATTGACCCAGGGGACACACCTTCCCCATTTGTTCTTTACAGCTGTTGTGGACCTGCACGCACGCACAAACACACACACACACACACACACACACACACACACACACACGCACACACTGTCAGCGGTCTCCATAGTAATTCTATATTTCAGTAGAAGCAGAAAGGTCATTATATCCGTCTGAGACCGACGAAATGTCAGTTCTGTAACCTTCACAAATACCACTTTGATTCATTTGTACGTGTGCTTGTACGTACGTGTGTGGGTGTGTGTGCGTGTGTGTGTGTGTGTTTGCCCTAAACACACAAAAGCAATTCAGCCTTTGCTAAGTGGAACTGAGAGGCAGAGTAAAGTGACATCTCTGTGTCTTAAAGGACAATTCCCTTGAACCCTTCTGCTGGATTTTGAAATGAATGCTGTCTTTTGTCCCGACACCAAAGGGAAGTCCATCAAATGCAGCTTACTTTGCTTTTTATTAAATGCATTACAGTAAAGAGAATTTAGTGTTTCGCCCAGGAACGTTATTCTCCTCATCTCGCTTGAGACGAGAATTCACTTTTATTCTGAAGGTATTCTCACACTTCCTGTTTTAACCCAGATCATAGTTTTTTGCATTTAGAAAAAGCTACTAAAAGTCCACATTTGGGACATTCCAAAGATATTGTTTACCATGCAGATCAATACGTATGTCTTAGCGTATTGACATCTTTTAGATTGTTGCTTTTATTGCATTGAAATCGTCTACTGTTTTACTTATGGTGTGTGACGCTGTACAGTGTTTATTTGACTGTACAGCACTTTGGTCTGGAGGTTTTAAAGTGCGCTATAAATAGAGCTGTATTGTATTGATAATGATAAATCCATGTGAAAACGTCCTAACTCTAAACTGAGCGAGCAGTGACGTGGGAAAAATAAATGCTAACGCTGATTTGACGGGACAGTTTTGTGACAAGGCAGAATCAATGGACTCACGATGGCTTTGCACCAGAGGCAGCGCCAGTCCTGCAGCCGCCGCACGCTGCCACAGTTCTTGTCACACACCACACATTTAGCGCTGACTGGCAGGTTGCCTTCGAGCCACTGGTGGGGCATGACGACCTGCGGAAGACATGCAAAGAATACTCTTACATGAGACATCAGTGCGCTCAGGGAGGACGAATCAGGGTATTCAAACAACTACAGAAAGTGCTTTTGTATCCTGATCAGAGGGGGAAGTAGTGGAGTACAAATACTTAGTTACTGTACTTAAGTACATGTTTCTAGTATAAGTACTTTACTCCACGACTTTTCTTACATGTTAAACACAAATACCTGTACTTTCTACTTCTTACATGTTGAACAAAAATACCTGTACTTTCTACTTCTTACATGTTGAACACAAATACCTGTACTTTCTACTTCTTACATGTTGAACCCAAATACCTGTACTTTCTACTTCTTACATGTTGAACACAAATACCTGTACTTTCTACTTCTTACATGTTGAACACAAATACCTGAACTTTCTACTTCTTACATGTTGAACCCAAATACCTGTACTTTCTACTTCTTACATGTTGAACACAAATACCTGTACTTTCTACTTCTTACATGTTGAACACAAATACCTGAACTTTCTACTTCTTACATGTTGAACCCAAATACCTGTACTTTCTACTTCTTACATGTTGAACTCAAATACCTGTACTTTCTACTTCTTACATGTTGAACTCAAATACCTGTACTTTCTACTTCTTACATGTTGAACTCAAATACCTGTACTTTCTACTTCTTACATGTTGAACTCAAATACCTGTACTTTCTACTTCTCACATGTTGAACTCAAATACCTGTACTTTCTACTTCTCACATGTTGAACACAAATACCTGTACTTTCTACTTCTTACATGTTGAACTCAAATACCTGTACTTTCTACTTCTTACATGTTGAACTCAAATACCTGTACTTTCTACTTCATACATGTTGAACACTAATACCTGTACTTTCTACTTCATACATGTTGAACACTAATACCTGTACTTTCTACTTCTTACATGTTGAACACTAATACCTGTACTTTCTACTTCTCACATGTTGAACACAAATACCTGTACTTTCTACTTCTTACATGTTGAACACAAATACCTGTACTTTCTACTTCTTACATGTTGAACACTAATACCTGTACTTTCTACTTCATACATGTTGAACTCAAATACCTGTACTTTCTACTTCTTACACGTTGAACTCAAATACCTGTACTTTCTACTTCTTACATGTTGAACACAAATACCTGAACTTTCTACTTCTTACATGTTGAACTCAAATACCTGTACTTTCTACTTCTCACATGTTGAACACTAATACCTGTACTTTCTACTTCATACATGTTGAACTCAAATACCTGTACTTTCTACTTCTTACACGTTGAACTCAAATACCTGTACTTTCTACTTCTTACATGTTGAACACAAATACCTGAACTTTCTACTTCTTACATGTTGAACCCAAATACCTGTACTTTCTACTTCTTACACGTTGAACTCAAATACCTGTACTTTCTACTTCTTACATGTTGAACTCAAATACCTGTACTTTCTACTTCTTACATGTTGAACACAAATACCTGTACTTTCTACTTCTTACATGTTGAACACAAATACCTGTACTTTCTACTTCTTACATGTTGAACACAAATACCTGTACTTTCTACTTCTTACATGTTGAACACAAATACCTGTACTTTCTACTTCTTACACGTTGAACTCAAATACCTGTACTTTCTACTTCTTACACGTTGAACTCGAATACCTGTACTTTCTACTTCTTACATGTTGAACACATCACAGGTGTTATATTTAGTCTTGTAAGTGTATCCGCTCGGTGAGCTTTCTTTTTGTCGACAGGTCTCACCGAGTTATAACTCACCCCTTCCTCATCCTCAATGATGTCATATCCTATGGAGGCCAGCGTGGTCCATTTGCAGTTGTTGGTGGAGCGGACTGCACAGCGCTTATGAGCCTTGAACTTGCAAACTGCAGGAAAGAAGTCAATAAACGTCATCGTTATTTCATCGTTAAATAAATATCAAGTTATTGAAACCTTTTTTACACTGTTATTTATCATTATTCGCAACTTAAAGACGGACCAATCGTTCAGCTGAAATGGAACAAAAGTTAGAATTGTTGGTATGCTTGGATAAATAAGACCATGATATATCTATTACGCAATCTCTTTCAGAACTAGTTCAACCATTTTAGTTTTTGAATGAGTGTTGATTTTTATGTTTCAAAGTCATGAATAACTCCCTGGTCAGCACTCAAGGTTTCCAAGGTGTCAAACACGTCACGAAACGTTCCTCATGCTGCAATAATGAAGAAGTTATTAACGGTCTTGTCACAGTCACGTGTTCTAAATACTTGTCTAGAAGACTGACAGGAAAAGGGACATTTATGTAACAGCATGGTACATTTAAACATGATTGCTTAGTGTTGAGAAAATACTGAATGTCCTCGTCCAGCATGAGAGTAACATGATGACAAAGGTATCCCAGCTGTGAACATGACAGGATGTGTGATGACTCAGAAGAGCATCAGGGCTGTTTGAGGCATATGATAGCTGTGTGATTAACATGATGACTCAGCCTCTATGGAGATAGACATATGACAAGCATGCTCATTTCTGACGTGGAGCTAATCTGAAGTAAACATTGAAGATTGCTTTCTATTCCTCCATCTTGTGAAAGTCAGAATTTTGAGATTTAGAGAAAAAGTCAGAATTTTGAGATTTTGAGAAAAGTCAGAATTTTGAGAAAAAGTCAGAATTTGGAGAAAAAAGTCAGAGTTTTGAGAAAAAAGTCAGAATTTTGAGATTTTGAGAAAAGTCAGTTTTGAGAAAAAGTCAGAGTTTTGAGAAAGAGTCAGAATTTCGAGAAAAAAGTCAGAGTTTTGAGAAAAAGTCAAAGTTTTGAGATTTTGAGAAAAGTCAGAGTTTTGAGAAAAAAGTCAGAATTTGGAGATTTAGAGAAAAAAGTCAGAATTTGGAGAAAAAAGTCATAATTTGGAGAAAAAGTCAGAATTTGGAGAAAAAGTCAGAATTTGGAGAAAAAGTCAGAATAAAAAAAAAAATGTCAACATTTTGAGAATTTCTTTCAAGATTTTGCGAAAAAGCCAACAATTTGTGAAAAAAGTTAGTATTTTGTACATGACATGATTACCTAAGAACCGGTATTTCTCCATCTATCTGTCCATCAGCATGTGAAGGACACTGTTCAGGAACTAGTTCTAGTTCTGTGTGTGAAGACTACTTCCATTCTGGAGAGGATCGTAACTACATGGATCCTGAGATCGAAGCTCAAGCCGGTGACCAGTGATATTTTTCTAACACTAAGTACATTGGGTCTCACTGTGTTTCTAAATGTGTGTGTGTGTGTGTGTGTGTGTGTGTGTGTGTGTGTGTGTGTGTGTGTGTGTGTGTGTGTGTGTGTGTGTGTGTGTGTGTGTGTGCGTGCGTGCGTGTATGTACCCTCGCAGGACAGGCCGTGGGAGGTGACGCCTGGCAGAGCCTCCCGGCAGACGTTACAGAAGGTCGGTCTGGCGTGAGAGCAGGCGTACCAGTTGTGCATCCCGGAGAAATGCTCCATGTTGAACTGGCTGGCCTGGAGGAGGAGGAGGAGGAGGAGGAGGAGGAGGAGGAGGAGGAGGAGGAGGAGGAGGAGGAGGAAAGAGACGACAGCGCTTCATGTTAAACTGGCTAGAATCAGAAGATGGAAACACACACACAAAAGTCGCCCGAGCGCTACGTCAGAACATGTAGCCTGGGGGAGGACAGATATTGCAGGATGGGGCGATGACTTGTATTTCACGCTGGACTACATAGCCAGAGGAAGCATGGATTACCATCTCTTCAGTCACTTGCTTTTATCACATGGCAATGTATAATGTTGTATTTAGTTTTTATAATTCTTCTTGTGATTTGGTATAATACATTTGATTTGATTTGATTAGATTTGTTAAGGACATCAGCAGAACCCATTAAACGTTGTTGCCTCGGGATTGGGACGATGATAACTTCACTACAGCTGCAATCAACCCCCCTAAACAGAATGATCCACTCTCCTGCTTTTCAGAAAGGGTCCACAGCTAGAGATATCAGAATGTCAGATCTGTAAAAGGGATTTGTTGTGAGAATATGCTATCCTCAGTTTGATAAGTGTTCCTGAAGTAGTATTAACGACTAACAAGATAACGGCAAACTCCTAAATGTGAGAAACATTGAAACCGAATGAGAGAAATTCAGCTCGGCTTTAAAGGCTTAAGCTTACAGTCTACGGCTCTCTTTATAGCACCTTAAAAAACAAGGGTTTATGAGCAATATTCATCTGGAAGGAAAGCTTAAGTGAAAGTACATAAGAGAAAAGTGAGGTGGAGAGTATGTCGTTCCAAGAAAGCAGAACAGGACGATATGGTGTGAAAAGAACTAATGCCCCTTTCACACCAAGGCTTTTCCCGTTTTAGCTCCGTGGTTCGGAACCGGTTCTTCGGTTCAGCTCCCGCTCCGTTCACACCGCTCAGAGCCCGACTAGTGCTGCATCATTGCATCATTGCGTCATCACGTCATCGGTTGCGTCATGACGTAACCGTCTGCGTGCCTGCTTCATAAAGCCAAACCGCGCGGAAACCCCTCACATCGACAACAACAACAACAATGACCGATTGTATTGAAGCGCTACTCGTTTTGCTCTGTCGAAACGAAATGGAAGATGTGGGACAACTTTACTACCAACTTTACAGTCGTTACATGCTACATTCAAGACTTCTTTACAATCATCATCATCAACTTCAACGACGATTCCGTAGGAGAAAGAAGGTAAATATCCGTCCTATTCAATGGCGTCAGAGCTAGCTGTTGTTAGTTAATTACTATGGTATAACGTTAAAACTGATGCCCCTGCCCCCGCCTCCGACGTAAGCGTGACGTATGCGGTGCTTGCTTTCTCGACCGACAACGTGTCAGTGCTTGAAACGAACCGGATTCCGCTGCGGTGTGAACAGGAAAAACCGGTGCTTTTCAAGCTCCAGCTCCGAACCGGCCCTGGAACCGCGTCGGTGTGAAAGGGGCATAACGGGCGATGAATGGAGAACCCACCAGCTTTTTATAGTGCGTCAATGTCCTGAGGATTTTCAAGGTGTAAGAGCAGAATAAATTACAATATCAGAAATGTTAAGACGCTGACCTCGTAGGTTTCCCATTTCTGGACGGACTTGAGAGCGCCGATCCAGTCCTCCATTTCCTTCCTGCTCTCAGCACAGAGCATTAGTTTGCGAAATGGAGTGATCACCTGAGGAAGAAGGGTAAAAAATTAAAACATTGAGTGAAATACTTCATCCAAGGTACTTCAGTTTATTAATTTGTCGACATTGCATCACATTATTGGAGCCATGCTAGTAGCCCTGAGAAGCTAAATGCTAACGTCAGCATGCTAACATACTGTAACGTTCGCAAGGTGGAGTCGGAAACAGGCTTCTCGTTATTAGGCTTTAATAACAGATATTCTTACAGATGATCACAGGTACCGGTACATTGTGGGGGTTCTACCTCACACTTCCCACACTGACTTAACTCCTACCCCGACACATATAAATATAGCAGTGTCTACGTCACAACTCCCCGCCCTCCCCCGTCCGCTCCCCCAACCACAGGCCCGCACCTCAACCAGCATCACTGTGCAGCTCTATGATTGGCAGAGAGACGGGGGATGCCTGAGTGACACCCTGAACATCCTATGCAGGATCGCTACACTACCCCCCCACTACAAAGTTCCTCGCCCACGAGGAACAAATAAAACACAGCACAAACACTCCCCCCACCCTCTCCAGTACTCTGCAGGGACCAACCCACTGGCTGTCCACTGACACGCTGGTCTCCACGCTGTCCACTGACACGCTGGTCTCCACACTGGTCTCCACGCTGTCCACTGACACGCTGGTCTCCACGCTGTCCACTGACACGCTGGTCTCCACACTGGTCTCCACGCTGGTCTCCACGCTGGTCTCCACGCTGTCCACTGACACGCTGGTCTCCACACTGGTCTCCACGCTGGTCTCCACGCTGGTCTCCACGCTGTCCACTGACACGCTGGTCTCCACGCTGGTCTCCACGCTGTCCACTGACACGCTGGTCTCCACGCTGTGAGGAGAACCCTTTATAGATGGGCTGAGAGTGTGGCTGGTCTTATGCCTTTTCAGAGGCTGCTGGTCGATGGGCGCCGCCATTGTTGTTTACATCCAGCTTGGAAATGGCGCGAAATGCCGCGGAAGACGGCGACATTCCCGCGTCTCTAGCCATCTTCACCGCCGACTCTCTCAGGCGCTCTCTCGCCTCCCGTGCACTCATGAACTCCCCGCTCATGTCCTTCGACCACCCGCATGCTCCCTCTTCCTCTCCATCACTACTTTCCTGCTTCACTCCCATCTTGCTGAACTTTTCCATCTCTGCTAGCTCCGTGACGCAGTTACGGACTCCCGTCAGGACAGACGTCCTCCGTTCGAAAAGTCACTTCTGACACCAATGTTACGTTCGCAAGGTGGAGTCGGAAACAGGCTTCTCGTTATTAGGCTTTAATAACAGATATTCTTACAGATGATCACAGGTACCGGTACATTGTGGGGGTTCTACCTCACACTTCCCACACTGACTTAACTCCTACCCCGACACATATAAATATAGCAGTGTCTACGTCACAACTCCCCGCCCTCCCCCGTCCGCTCCCCCAACCACAGGCCCGCACCTCAACCAGCATCACTGTGCAGCTCTATGATTGGCAGAGAGACGGGGGATGCCTGAGTGACACCCTGAACATCCTATGCAGGATCGCTACAATACTCATAAGACAGTGCTAACATGCTAACGTTGAGCTAGTGTGCTAAAATGTGTGTATTAGCTTCTTAAACGCAATGTCACTAGTGTTGCAGGTACAAACTAAAACTACAACTAGATAAACTGTCACAGATAATCAAATGGTAACATCTAACTGTAGTCTGGAATTTTGTCATAACATGAAAACTGATCCAAATAAACGACTTTTTAATCAACATTTGAGAGCCGTTTTGTATCTTACTGTGAAGCTGTTGTTGATGTTCTTGGTGCTGGTCTCGGCCACGCTGGCGTCTGATAGGTCCACTTCATCGAAAATCAGAGACTGATGGGAGAAAAACACGACAATTCAAACACCAGCTTCTCCTGCCTTTCCCATACAAACGGATGTGTTGTATCACATGTTTACTTTTCCCTGACACTTAATATTCATTTCTGTCCAATTTCAGATTTGATTTGTATGTGCAGTGCTTACACATTTGACATTTAAAGCTGCCGTTTCAAACACTCTTGTACCTTGCAGTCTTTGGCGTAGTAGAGTGTCCTCCCTCTGAGTTTGAAGTACCTCCTCTTCCATCTCTGAAAAGAACTGGTCTGCTTTAAGAGGATTCCCTCCTTCACACTTTTCTGTCGTGACACACAGAGAGAGGACAAAAGGGGGAAGGATTGGAGGAGAGGGAAGGAAATGAATAACAGATGTCAGGGCATCCAGACACTAACTATGCATTACTAGTGACAGCTATTCTACCTGGAGAAGCACACAAACAGAAGGAGACCAGTTTGGATTGTCAAGGTGAGACTCTCACAGAAAGATTAATATCACACACCTTCCAGTCATTATTAACGTAACACCACGGTTCTAATAACCTCCCCGGGCACCGCAGAGGAACATGATCTCATCAGATGACTCTCCATAAACAAATATATGACTGTTCGGAAATGCTAATTGTTAAGTCATCGTGTCGGGATGCCTCTGGAAATATGTTCCCTTGTGTTTACAAAGATAGCGTCTGTTAAATAAGAAAACGAGGTTGCTACGTCCGGCTGAGGTCCAGTATGTGTGTGTAAATGGAAAAAAGTAATACAGAAAAGGTAAGTAATGTCCTGCGCTGCCATTACAGAAGCAACAGGGATGAAACGATGCAGCAGGTGGAGGTGCAGACATCTGTGTGTGTGTGTGTGTGTGTGTGTGTGTGTGTGTGAAAATTATTAACACTGCAGGAACGCGTGATTTTATTTGACACACGGATTTCATGTAATCGTATTTCCTCTCCATCTCCATTTACAAGAACACGCCCTGAGAGGACAGCATGCGCCAGGGGTAATCAATTGGAGATTGGACATCAGGGTCGCCATGGAGATCCTTACTTCTCGTACAAGAAGATGCAGGCACAGACACACACACACACACACACACACACACACACACACACACACACACACAGATGCAATCTCAGACTCTGATCACGCCACTGGCTCCGCCCACCTGCACAGCTATCACCAAACATTCCTGCATGGCAGCTTTCATTACATCAGCCTGCAATGATAAGCCTGCGGTGTGTGTGTGTGTGTGTGTGTGTTTGTGTGTGTGTGTGTGTGTGCGTCACTGCCGTCCTGCATGTTTTCATACCAGAAATGTCACTTCTCCCGAGGGGTTATTCATACAGGCTGATACAGCTGGAGTGGATTAACAAGAAATGTTTAAGAGGAAACATAATTCCCCTAAAACCGAAATGTTGCTGCCAAAGAAACTATATTTACTAGACGTGTTAAAACCTATTTTTTTCGGTTAAAAGTTTGATTTTAGATTAGTCAGAAGACATGTCTTAATGTTATTCAATCCCTTCTTAACAAATGCTAGGACCTTGGCACTTGTTTCCATCAGAAACATCCAGACAAAGATGATTTGAACATAAACAAATGACTTCAAAATACGGTAATTTTATTTCACATCGTGTCAGAGATGAGACGTTGAGTTTTATTTCCAAACAGCAATTATGAACCGAGCTATTTTGGTTTGGAAAAGCTGACTTTTCACAATGAAATAGAAACAATAACGTTATAAAAGCCACGAAGGAGGGAATCTGTAAACCCTATTATAATGTCCCAGACTATTTGGATACGACATGAATCATGCTGCTCTTTGGAGAAGCCTCAAGGACAAATGCCGACGCACGGTAATCAGCAGACACGGTGAACGAGGTCATCTATTTATCACCCGATTCCCCGAGGTTCTTCACGTCACCTGCGATGAAACGGCTTGCACAACCTGCACTGCCACGACCAAGTGTGCACAAAGGTGCCCTGTTGGCGTGGAAACATGAATCAGAGATGTTGAAATAATCCCTGAGAGGATGCGATAATGAAATGCTAGTAAGAGTGTGTAACTTGAATGTGTGTAAATGATTCCCTTTCCACCTCAAGGCAATAAAACTCGGGAGAAATCGTATTTGAGTAATTTGGATGAAGGGTGCTCGGTTGTTTTGTGGTTTGTTTTACAGTGAATTAAGCTGTAAAAAAGGCGAGAAGTAATCATTAACATTGAGAGCTGTCAGCGGTAAAGGGCTTTTTATTGACGCTATTTTGCAACCACAAAATATAAGACGAAGTGCTAAAAGGAAAGTGGGAGGGAGTAAAAACAGTTATTGCTTTATCTCCAAATAAGGAGCGGGCTGATGAATAGCGCCGTCATAAAAAGACAGAACAGACAACGACCAATGCTTTCCTCCACAAAGGTATGTTGTTTCCCTGACTTCATAACCTTGGCATGACTGAAGAAATCTGCCTTGAAGGAAATATTTATTTCAGACGAAACATACCTCTGTGATAAATACCAACCGACCACAAGCTTACACAAGAGAAGAGAGAGTCATGCCAACGTTTAAATGGAAGTCAGAAACCGTCAGACTGCATGACATAACAAAATAAAACATGTTTAGAATTCCCCAAACTAAGGTATCCAAACACATTGTTCGCTTAAGAGCTGGGACTAAAATATGATATTGGCTAAGACGATCAAAAGTGAAACGTAGCCTTATTGCTAGCTAGTTAGCGTACCAATATGCAGGTCTTGTGCTTCAGTACTTAGCTTTTGAAAATACTTGTAATTTCTATTGGCTGTTATATTGCGTGTAAGCTAGGGCTGCTCAATTAATCGTATTTGAATCGCGAAAACAACGTAATCGAAATAAAACGATTATTTTTGTATTATTATTACTTTTTTTTTTTTAATAATAATTTTTTTTTCTTCCAGTTGAGTTAAACTTAAAGTTCAGAGTAATCAACTGTTAAAAACATACTGTTCACATTTTTTTTCTCCAATAAATGGACGTTTTCAAAGTCAATGAATAATCGCATTTAACAATTACAATTATTGACCCAAATAATCGAGATTATGATTTTTGCCCTAATCGAGCAGCCCTATTGTAAGCTGTGTTGCTAGCACTTCGTATGTCAGTATATCTTGTTCAATGGTTAGTAAGTTGACAAAATAAGCATTTTATCCTTCAGTTACTATAGTAACCTTGCTATTGGAGCAGCCAACGGTACATCTGCTCGTTTGTAACCTCCTTATTTCCCTCCATCTCTTTAAGCTGTGTTTCGAGGCACTTCCCATCTTCTCTTTCTACCTCAATACTCCTCTATCACTCTTTCTCTCCTTCCTCGGCATTTTCCGTGTTACTTTATCTGCTCGTCTGTCTTTGCAGCATGCTAATGGCCTTGGCAGAAGCGCCTCAAATCTAATTCATCACTCCATCAGTTCATCATGTCTCCATTGCCTCTCTGCGTGTGTGTGTGCACGTGTGTCCCTGAGATAGCTAGTAATGAGCTGCCACAGTGCATGTTTCTATCTTAGAATAAATGTGTTGTTGTACCCTTAGGGAGCGCAAATCTCATATTGTGACAGAAAAAAGAGACGAGGGGAAGGGAAGGATTGATGGTGGGTGCCATGATAGATAGCCCAATGATATGGATCATTAGTGAGCGGAGATAGGAGAAGGACAACAAGCACAGTGGTGAAATGACAACACACAGGGACTCTGGAGGCTTGGCATGAGAGGAAATGCCTTGAGGGGGAAAGAGTTACAACAACACGGTGTAAATGTCTCTTCGAAAGAACCACCTGACACATGGGCGATAACGGAGAGGTGAAGCACACCTTCTCCACCAATCAGGCGTCTTCACAGTTCCCACAGCAACTCTCACAGGAGCCGTCAGTCAAGAGGCTAATCTGAGAGGTTTGTTTGTTTGCTAATGACATAGCAACCGCTGATATAGCTCAAGGACGTTCAGTACTGTACGTTTGACCCAACTATGTCAGTGTGAAACCTCTAGAGGCCGCATTCAAAGTGGTGGAAGACATCCACAGCTGCTAACAGAAGGCTAAGCATGCGAGCTGTGCAGTTAGCGAAAGAGAAAATATAAAAGATGTATGGAAAGACTTGAGTTGAAAATGAGGGTTGGAATCTTGAATTTTATTTTTAAGAAGCTGTTTTACAGAATTTGGATGTGAGAAAATGCTGCTGATATTTGGGCTTGGCAACACCAAGATAACAAGACTTAGCTGAGTAAGTTTAGAGAAACAACGTTTACATTTAGGGCGTCGCACGTGTGCTTATAGATGGGTGTAGCCACTTTAATGCTGACAGTTTGGGGGGGGTTTTCATAAAACTAAGTAAGGTAGATTTGTTAGACCAACCACACTGTCATTTGGGATTTTCAAGGTGCTAGTTTTGCACACAATACAAACCTTAATTCTCTAAACCAGACAGGGGTGTCAAACTTAAGGCCCGGGGGCCAAATCCGGCCCGTGACTTCATTTCATGTGGCCCCACAAGAGCTTGCAAAGAATATAATATGTTTATTATACGGTTACATGCTACTTTACAGAAGCACGTTGCCCGTAAACTACATGTCCCACAATGCATCTCAAATTTGACTTCTTCTCCGAATTTGACTTTTTTTGTCTTAGAATTCGCCTTTTTCTCAAAAAATGACTTTAAAAAAAAATGTATTTCACTTCTCTTTTTCAAAATGTCACTTCTGTTTTTTGTTTTTTCAGAACGTGGCTTTTCTTTTAAAATGATATTGTGACATTCTCACTGAAGAGACTTGCAATTATTTGCCCCAGACTTCAGACGTAGTAAATTATGAAGTTATTACCCTATCCGATGATAATCCAATGCAGAGGCAATAATGTAATATACATTATTTTATATATATTCAATATTTATATATGTATATTTATATAATCTTAAAGTTACAACCGGCCCTTTGAGTGCAACCATAATGCTGATGTGGCCCGCGATGAAATTGAGTTTGACACCCCTGCTCTACACATATACAGGGTTACTACAGAGACAGGTGTTGCAGAGTAACCCAGGTTAATCCCATTATTATACACACTGCTGCAACATGTGTGACCTTCTCACAATCTCCTCAGGGCCACTTCTGTACCCATAATGTCCTTGTAATCAAGTTTCCACGACTTCCTTGTGATTGGCTACTGCAACAGAGACATATTACCAAGCAAAAAGATTAAAAAAGAACACGTGTATCTTGCATTTGCTGCATAAACACATTGTATGCAAAGGTCAGATTCTGCAGCGAGCAGTCAGACAGTACAGTAGCCACACCCTCGATGCTCCTCGCTGCTCTCCAGCTGAGTGATGTTGTCAGACAGATCAGTGTATTCATTAGAGCGGCACTAATTACATCACAACAATCAGCCCCTGTAGACCTGATGTGGACACACACACACACACACACACACACACACACACACACACACGATACAGTTCTGCATGGTTGATAAAAAACCTCTGATTTCTATTCATGTGCTTCACAGCTGAGTGACCTAGAAACCACTATGTGGGCATTGTACCACACTTGTCGGCTTATATGTAAAGACCCCGCTTCAAGCGAGTCCTTGTCAGAAATGATGGCGGAAATACATCATGTAATAACAGGTACAACAACAGAACTCTGTAAATAATTGATGCAATCTGTCATTTTTCCCAGAGGCATATGCAATGCGGCAGAGCAGCATGTGTGTGTTTTTAAACTCCACATTATAACAAAGCAAAGGTGTATCTATGATCCTGTAGTTGAAACAATCCATTGGATGAATTAATTATGAATTATTATTTGCCAGTTAGCAGAGGCGGCGCCAGAGTATCTGTGTTGGGTAATCTATGGTAGGGCTAACCCATGCAGCGGTGGGGCTCAAGTCAGTATTTGCAATGTAATTATACACGCTCCCCTTGACAGTGAAACGCCACGCGTGAGGTTTAGATTATTTCCCCGTCTCAATCCAAATGGAACTGTATGAAATAAAAAGGCACATTTGTCTTGTAGTAAATAAAAAGGACGACCTGGAGCCAATCCTGCAATTTCCCCACAGGTGAAAGAGCTGACATGCTGAAAACCCAACCCCTGCAGGGGTCTGGGGGGATTCTCCCCCAGGAGATCTTTTGAAATACTAACATAAAATACACATTCTGGCACTCTCTTGAGAAGAAAAATAAATAAATCTATTACTACACGACATATTTAAAAAAATGAATGCCATTTTAGTTTTGTGTTACTGTGTTCTGAAAGCTGAACCTGCTGCTCCTCACAGAGAGAAGAGGGAAGAGGCTGTGAATTACTTTACATTGTGGATAAGGGTGGATAGCCCCCATTGTTCTGTGTGTCAAAATGAAAGACAGCCCACACACCTATCACTCATCAAACCGTGGGGTCTTATTTCATTACGTGTTTATTTCTATCAACACGTAATGTTGTATCGATGTATAGAGATGTACTACAGCAAAATTATTCTCCGTCGGGACTTCCTGCAACAACACCACGCCGTTATCTTGATTCTGATTGGCCAGAAGACATTATCAAAGATGTTCTATTGAGAAGACGATCACTACGTGACAAAGTTTTCAAAACCGTTTCTAGTCTTCGGTATTTCCAGACAAGTGGCTACTGAAATCAATCTTACTAACTGCTGTCTGTGCAATTTACTCCGCGCGAGTTGGCGGACTTTATTTTGCTTACTTTGGCTGTAGCCTACCCCAGCCATACCCTGGCGCCGCCACTGCCAGTTAGTACAGGCTACACTTGAGAAACTGAATTATCACTCGACAAAACTGCAAACAATGTGCATACAGTAGGGGTGTAACGGTATCCGTGTCCCGTACCGTCACGGTTCGGCACACACGACGAATACGCCTTTTTTTTTACGAGTGGGAAAAAAATCTGTCATTCAGGGCAGTATCCACTACACACTATAATCCAGGGGGCGGTATTGCGCCTAAAA
Source organism: Chaenocephalus aceratus (assembly GCA_023974075.1). NCBI lineage: Eukaryota > Metazoa > Chordata > Actinopteri > Perciformes > Channichthyidae > Chaenocephalus > Chaenocephalus aceratus. The sequence continues at coordinate 43,945 of JAMFTG010000947.1, forward strand.
GCTGTTTGCCAGCCGCCTTTAAAACAACAAGTAAAGAAGAAGAAGAAAACACAACAAAACGAACAAAGTACAAGTACGAGTACCGATAACACACAGGAGCTAGAACCCACCTGCTTCTTTTAAATCCGCTGTGTGGGAAAATGTCGGGTTCCCTGTGGACTACAACAACGACGGAGTGCGAGTGGTGGACGAGGACGGTGTGTCGGCGTTGTTAGACAGCGGTGCGGTATGCTAATGCTAACACACGCCAAACATGCTAAATCATATCAGAAGGCATCACGCAGATTTGCCACTCACCGGAGCCCGGCAAAAGACAACAGCAGTTCAACAGCTGATCCCCGCTGTTTTTAAGAAGCCAAGAGACATGAGAGCCGAGAGACCAAAATAAATAACGGAAGCGATTGGCATATATATCAACCGCTATGCTGCGCCTTTATGCAATAGTAGAGGACCCCGGCTTTTATTGATTGTGATTGAAACACTATCTTATTATTTATCGTGTAATATTTCCAAGACATTCTTTTTAGTTTTACAGCTTATTGAACCTTTTTGTTTGACATCAGCCATTATAGATAATATGGCCACCTGAGTGTGTGTGATGTGTGGATTGTTTTTAACTGTGTAATAAAGTTAATTATTCAAAATGTTAGAGTTCCTTATTTTTAAACTGAAACTTGCACTACTGTTCAAAAATAAATAAAAAACAAATCTAGAATTATGCATTTGGGGCTTTTTCTTGTGGTACCAAACCGTGACCGCCAAACCGAGGTACATACCGAACCGTGACTTCTGTGAACCGTTACACCCCTAATCATATAGTAACGTGTGCAAACAGCCACACATGTAACAAAGACAAAGTGTGTGGAGCAGGTGAAGTTCCTCTTGTATTTCGGCCATTAGACCTGATTCAGCGTAATGAATAATAGCTGCCAGCCTGTCACTGATAAGGGTAAAACGAAAGGGAAGAAGACGCCATTCAAAAGGGACCAACTTCTCTACTACTTTATACAAGAAACACTACAGGAATAAATAGTTATATGCTTGTTGCAAAGTTGTACCTGCTATGATTTAATTGCATTTAAATGCTGCTTTTTAAGTTATGAAAAGCAAGTCACATATCTAACAGAAGACAACATGGAGCTTGTTTGTACATTTATTGTCTGATAAAAACCAAAGTGAATGATTGCGAGTGCCTTCAAATACTATAGAAACTTAGAAGATCAATTATATCCATTATCAATGAATCTATCACACAAACGGAGTCAATTCAAACTGAAACTGAAAAAAGAAAACTGTAGTTTAATTGTCTTTGTCAACAAATCCCAAAATAAGACAAAGGGGCTAAGAGTTAGCTCTGGGATAAGCTACCCCATTTCAACACACATTACAACCCCTGTTTAGCCTACGTCCAGCGTTATGAATCAAACTGGACTCCTGTTAGCGCTGGGCTAAACTTCAGTGGTGACTACTGTTTACATATTCTAGAAATTCAAAGGCTTTACCTTAGTCCTGTTTCTCCCAGGCTCCTGATTTAGCCCCGGGTTTAGTGATAGCTAGAGGCTAAAGTCGGGGTTAGCGCACTTTGAAATGTGCCAGAACTGTGCCATTGAAAAGCTGTGTTAGCTTCAGGCTAACAGCCCCCTTAGCCTGGGGGTAAATGCAAAGCCTAATCCTTCATGTGATGAAACCTGTTGTGTCCAAAACCTATTCAAATGTGTAAACAAAGCACAATAGTATCCCAAAAAGCTATGTTTACTTCTGGCAGACAGATATATATACAGTAGAGCCTGGAGTTTTTGGACATCACTGACTCTGCTTTGTGAAAAGAAAGTATATATTTGTGACCCTCCGTAGAAAGAAATGGGCAGGGAAGTCAGAAGACAACAAGACGAATAGAAACATGTTGTTGGTTGCTGTTGACAATAACACAAATATAGACCATTGCTAGCCTGCTCCTTCAAAACAGTAAAAGGTTTGTACTCCCAACATAATTTCATCTTTCCACAGCAGCAAATGAAAAGGCACGGCGGGGGGGGGGGGGGAGACCACACAGGCACAATGTAAATAAAGATCTCACCACTTTAAAAACTGAACCAACACACACTGGGGCGTCCTGTGCTTCCCAGAATCAAACCAGTCACATTTTGATTTAATTGACTGATTTAATGGTCATGAATACTACTGTGTAATATATGTTTACGTATCTATTGAAGAAGTACAACATAAGACAAGCACTAGTTTCCTTTGTGGGCCGTATTACATGAAGCTTTTTGAACTGACCGAGGGCCGATTCAAGTAGTCCGGACCCCCCTGCTCCACGGTGTCGGGGTCCGCCCTCTCTCTCTCACACTGACCTCTTGCACCAGGCGGCTCTCCTGTGACTTCTCCCTGTGGATGGACTCCAGGTGGTCTTCGTGGCTGAGCTGGTCGTTGTCCCCCTGCCCTTCAGCCTCGCAGCGGAACAGCAGGGGCGCCATGCAGCACCCGCTGGGATAACACAGCCCCGGCATTGGCTGATAATCTCCCCGTCTGATGCTCAGCAGTCGGCTATAAAACCTCCAGTGGTGCAATCAGAGGCAGCTGCTCTCTCAACTCGTCTGTTTAAATGGCTCTCAGATCATTCTCTGCCATCTTCTCCTTCTTGAAACCGACCTTTTCTTTTCAAGTCTCTCTAATATCTCTAATATCTCGACCCCCGCTTCAGCAGTAAGTCTCCATTCAAGCTCTCCAAACAATACAGTCCTACTTCCTGCTTTCAAACTTCCCTTGGCAGGTAGCCACGCCCCCTCAGGTATGCTGCAGGGCACACCTCTCGTGTGTGTGTCTTTTTCACACACACACACACACACACACCTGAGAAGAGTGGTGTGTGTCAAGCCTATTTCCTTGAGGCTATAAATAGAACTGGAAGAACCTGTTTGATTGGCGTTGGGAACACAAACAAACACAAACACACACACACACACGATGAATAAAGGCACACACACACACACACACACACACACACACACACACACACACACACACACACACACACACACACACACACACACACACACACACACACACACACACGTCAAATTGATGGATAAGTTAATGGCAGCAGGAAGTGTCACTGTGTTCACACAAACAATGTCCCTGCCTCTCTGTGTGTGTGTGTGTGTGTGTGTGTGTGTGTGTGTGTGTGTGTTGTGTGTGTGTGTGTGTGTGTGTGTGTGTGTGTGTGTGTGTGTGTGTGTGCCTACGCATTGTCATCAGACTGCTCTCAGTGTCAGATCAGTGTCTCATTGCTGCCAAGGCAAATTAAAGCGAGAGTGTGTGTGTGTGTGCGCGTGTGTGTGTGTGGTGTGTGTGTGTGTGTGCGTGTGTGTGTTTGCTGCCGGCCGGCGTGTCATTCTGTCTTTAATGAGCAGCAACATGCTGTTCCCTGCAGACTCACACACACACTCACTCACACACACTCACACCATCTCTCTCTCGCAATTCCCTTCAGCAGTTTATGTTTTTAATTTCCACTTGTCCGTCCCATTATCCCGCCCCCGTCTTTCATCGGAGTCACTTGTGGTTCAGATCACGGTGAATCCGGTCAAAGGGCTTCATGAGAGACGTTTTACTGAGTCATGTCGCCCAATGACCGTGCTAATACGCATGTTACCTCTGTCTAGTGCACTTGTGCTGCCTACTTTTACTAAAACATGAACAACAGCTGTTCATTCATGAGTGATTTGGGAGGACAGCGTCGTCTTTATGACAGGAACTAAAATGTCCTAATTTTGGTAAACATAACAGCCCTTATAATAAAGTGGGTGACGGTACGTCCACAGAACATGAAACACGGAAGAGGGTTGCTTTGGGCTCATTTCCTGCAGCATCACAACATGTGTCCCCTCTTCTTCATGTCTCTTCTACATCAACATGTGTCCCTCTTCTTCATGTCTCTTCTACATCAACATGTGTCCCCTCTTCTTCATGTCTCTTCTACATCAACATGTGTCCCCTCTTCTTCATGTCTCTTCTACATCAACATGTGTCCCCTCTTCTTCGTGTCTCTTCCACATCAACATGTGTCCCCTCTTCTTCATGTCTCTTCTACATCAACATGTGTCCCCTCTTCTTCACGTCTCTTCTACATCAACATGTGTCCCCTCTTCTTCACGTCTCTCTACATCAACATGTGTCCCCTCTTCTTCACGTCTCTTCTACATCAACATGTGTCCCCTCTTCTTCATGTCTCTTCTACATCAACATGTGTCCCCTCTTCTTCATGTCTCTTCTACATCAACTGTGTCCCCTCTTCTTCATGTCTTTCTACATCAACATGTGTCCCTCTTCTCATGTCTCTTCTACATCAACATGTGTCCCCTCTTCTTCAGTCTCTTCTACATCAACATGTGTCCCCTCTTCTTCATGTCTCTTCTACATCAACATGTGTCCCCTCTTCTTCATGTCTCTTCTACATCAACATGTGTCCCCTCTTCTTCACGTCTCTTCTACATCAACATGTGTCCCCTCTTCTTCATGTCTCTTCTACATCAACATGTGTCCCTCTTCTTCATGTCTCTTCTACATCAACACGTGTCCCCTCTTCTTCATGTCTCTTCTACATCAACACGTGTCCCCTCTTCTCCATGTCTCTTCTACATCACATGTGTCCCCTCTTCTTCATGTCTCTTCTACATCAACATGTGTCCCCTCTTCTTCATGTCTCTTCTACATCAACATGTGTCCCCTCTTCTTCATGTCTCTTCTACATCAACATGTGTCCCCTCTTCTCATGTCTCTTCTACATCAACATGTGTCCCCTCTTCTTCATGTCTCTTTACATCAACATGTGTCCCCTCTTCTTCATGTCTCTTCTACATCAACATGTGTCCCCTCTTCTTCATGTCTCTTCTACATCAACATGTGTCCCCTCTTCTTCATGTCTCTTCTACATCACATGTGTCCCCTCTTCTTCATGTCTCTTCTACATCAACATGTGTCCCCTCTTCTTCATGTCTCTTCTACATCAACATGTGTCCCCTCTTCTTCATGTCTCTTCTACATCAACATGTGTCCCCTCTTCTTCACGTCTCTTCTACATCAACATGTGTCCCCTCTTCTCATGTCTCTTCTACATCAACATGTGTCCCCTCTTCTCCAGTCTCTTCTACATCAACATGTGTCCCCTCTTCTTCACGTCTCTTCTACATCAACATGTGTCCCCTCTTCTTCAAGTCTCTTCTACATCAACATGTGTCCCCTCTTCTTCATGTCTCTTCTACATCAACAGTGTCCCTCTTCTTCACGTCTCTTCTACATCAACATGTGTCCCCTCTTCTCACGTCTCTTCTACATCAACATGTGTCCCCTCTTCTTCATGTCTCTTCTACATCAACATGTGTCCCTCTTCTTCAGTCTCTCTACATCAACATGTGTCCCTCTTCTCCATGTCTCTTCTACATCAACATGTGTCCCCTCTTCTTCAGTCTCTTCTACATCAACATGTGTCCCCTCTTCTCCATGTCTCTTCTACATCAACATGTGTCCCCTCTTCTTCACGTCTCTTCTACATCAACATGTGTCCCTCTTCTTCAGTCTCTTCTACATCAACATGTGTCCCCTCTTCTTCATGTCTCTTCTACATCAACATGTGTCCCCTCTTCTTCATGTCTCTTCTACATCAACATGTGTCCCCTCTTCTTCATGTCTCTTCTACATCAACACGTGTCCCCTCTTCTTCATGTCTCTTCTACATCAACACGTGTCCCCTCTTCTCCATGTCTCTTCTACATCACCAGTGTCCCCTCTTCTTCATGTCTCTTCTACATCAACATGTGTCCCCTCTTCTTCATGTCTCTTCTATCATCAACATGTGTCCCCTATCTTCTCCACTGTCCTCTTCGTACATCACTATTGTGTCCCCTATCGTTCATGTCTCTTCTACATCAACATGTTGTCCCCTCTTCTTCATTGTCTCTTCTACATCAACAGTGTCCCTCTTCTTCATGTCTCTTCTACATCAACATTGTGTTCCCCCTTTCTTCATGTCTCTTCTACATCACATGTGTCCCCTCTTCTTCATGTCTCTTCTACATCAACATGTGTCCCCTCTTCTTCATGTCTTTCTACATCAACATGTGTCCCTCTTCTTCATGTCTCTTCTACAATCAACCTGTGTCCCCTCTTCTTCATGTCTCTTCTACATCAACATGTGTCCCTCTCTTCTTCATGTTCTTCTACATCAACATGTGTCCACTCTTCTTCATGTCTCTTCTACCTCAAATCTGTGTCCCCTCTTCTTCATGTCTCTTTCTACATTCAACATGTGTCCCCTCTTCTCATGTCTCTTCTACATCACCATGTGTCCCCTCTCTCAGTCTCTCTACCTCACCATGTGTCCCCTCTTCTTCATGTCTCTTCTACATCAACATGTGTCCCCTCTTCTTCATGTCTCTTCTACATCAACATGTGTCCCCTCTTCTCCATGTCTCTTCTACATCAACATGTGTCCCCTCTTCGTCATGTCTCTTTCTACATCAACATGTGTCCCCTCTTCTTCATGTCTCTTCTACATCAACATGTGTCCCCTCTTCTTCATGTCTCTTCTACATCAAACATGTGTCCCCTCTTCTTCATGTCTCTTCTACATCAACATGTGTCCACTCTTCTTCATGTCTCTTCTACATCAACATGTGTCCCCTCTTCTTCATGTCTCTTCTACATCAACATGTGTCCCCTCTTCTTCATGTCTCTTCTACATCAACATGTGTCCCCTCTTCTTCATGTCTCTTCTACATCAACATGTGTCCCCTCTTCTTCATGTCTCTTCTACATCAACATGTGTCCCCTCTTCTTCATGTCTTTCTACATCAACATGTGTCCCCTCTCTTCATGTCTCTTCTACATCAACATGTGTCCCCTCTTCTCCATGTCTCTTCTACATCACCATGTGTCCCCTCTTCTTCACGTCTTTTCAACATCAACATGTGTCCCCTCTTCTTCATGTCTCTTCTACATCAACATGTGTCCCCTCTGTGGAAAGACACTCTGAAAGTTTCAGGAAAAAAGATTCTCTCACTTTTTGACCCGATCCATTTATATAAAAACTAGATTTTGTCCACTTTGTGATGTCATAACGATGTTTGGGCTTGTGTATCCGTTAGCCAATCAGCAACCAAGGTAACCCCCCCCCCCACCTTATCACCTGAATCTGCTCCTAGAGCACCATTGGCCGCTTTCACACCAAGTACTTTGCCGCACTTAGTGCCAGCACTTAGTTCCCCCATGGCACTAAGTACAGATCGCGTTCACACGGAATAAGTTCCCTGAGGGTGGATTAGGAAAATGAAGCCGCTGACGTCACTTTCTTCTTCTTCTGCTTTGGGTTTACTGGCAGGCCGCAAACCACTTCACGACGTATACTGCCACCCGGAGTCCCCGGAGTTGGGGACTGGCTTCAGTAGAAGCTGCTGGGAGTCCCAGCAGCTTCTACTGAAGCCTTCCAAGTAAATCGCCAGAACGCCGACACCTCCTCATCTCCACCGCCTCCATGTTTTCTTTTGTGTTGCCATAAGTTATTCTCTCTCCGTTGGTGCGCGGGGCTAATGCTAATGCTAATAATGCTAATGCTAATAATGCTAATGCCAACAAACACAATGGCGGCTTCACAAAACTTTTCAGAGTTTTACGGGGCGTGGTTTGCAATTCGCCCAGCCGATAGAAATTGGTACTGTTTCTCCCCAGGAGAGTAGCACCTCTCTAGCAGGCACTAAAATGGAGGTAAAAGTTCCCGGCACTAAGTACTCTTTTTGGTGTGAACAAAAAATAAGGGGTTACTAATGGAACTAAACTGGAAAAGTACTGTGAACGCGCCTATTGTGTTCTTTTTAACCAAATATCTGGGGAGGGGCTCCTTATTTTCATCTAAAGTAACAGACAGAGAATCAGCACTTTGAAACAGGGCTGAAACAGAGGGGATTATGGGTAATGCTGCAATGATCTGTTTGGTATTTCAGCCAATCAGAGACAGGTTCTGTATATATCTGAGAGCTATAATATATTGATGAGAAACAGGATAATAGGGGACCTTAAAGATCTTCATCATTAAGCTGTACTGTTCCTCAACCATGTGCAGCAGCTGTTTATTCATGAGTTACTGGACAGGACACAGAGACTCTTCCAGGTGCGTCTCGCCTGAACTAATGGAAACCGACGCAGACAACGAACCCCTCGACCTTTCCAACACGGCCGTGTGTCTGTAATCAGGAGAACACGACATCGGACGAATGCTAAGTGAGGCTCGTCCAATGTCACCAGCCCAGATATCCTTTTCTTAAACCACTGAAGTTAAGTATTCCTCCAGCAGATGGCAGACAGAGAGAGAGGTGTGGGTGGGAAGCAGAGAAGGCGATCGAGTCAAGCAGAGAGGCAGAAATGAAATGAAGGCTTGGGAATAAGACGGGGGGGAAGACAAATTAAAAAAGACAGGAATAGAAGTTATTTATATATCTATCCGATCTATCTGTGTGTGTGTGTGTGTGTGTGTGTGTGTGTGTGTGTGTGTGTGTGTGTGTG
>JAMFTG010000947.1:55000-93448 GCA_023974075.1 Chaenocephalus aceratus
CAGATAGAAATGGAGGCTAAAATAAAACCCTCTTTCTCTCTCTGCTATTGGTCGTAATGGGGGATGAGAGTGATCGCCACGGCAACCTGTGGGGGCTTTTGCTGCTCTTTCATTCCCCTCTAGTGTCGTTCAGACCATAACTGCTGCAGTAAAAACTGAATCCTGCTTCACCGGCAAAGCGGTTATATTAGTTATGAGATCCTCTTAATATCATGGCCGTCCAGCAGTTGAATCAAAACAGGGTCGAGAAACATTTAACTCCAACAGACTTTTCTTAATCAGGATTAATTGGCATATTTCTTTAAACGTTAAGCGTCTAAATAGCAATAAGAGAGTTTAAACCCGACACAACCAGAGCCAATAGAATGGAGGGGAAGTTCCTAAAAATCCATCGGTGAGTAGGGATGGGTATCGTTAAGGTTTTAACGGTACTACTACTTTTATCGATACCGCTTATCGGTCCGGTCTTTTAACGGTACTTTTGGAGACAAAAATAAATACTAAACAAATTGTGAACAAAACTAACATTGCTTTTTATTTTTAATTAAATACATAATATTTCACATCAAAAGAACAACAACGTTTTAACAAATCGTATTAAATAATGTGATAAACGGAATAGCTGAAACTTTAACAAATACCTCGGTTACCTCTAATCAGTACCCATGTTTGTATCATGTAGTTAACTGCGTGTGTTGCTGCGAGCATACATAACACCTGACGTGGAAACGTTCCTCGTGGACGGGGCTACAGAGCTGCTAGAAAGACAGTCCAACCCGGTGCATTCCTCCGTCTGGATGTGGAGCACTTTTGCTAAATATTTAGACAAATTGCTCGTGTTACCGCCCTCACATGCGCTTTAGGCAACGAGCCTGTGTAAACTGCCCCCGCCCCCTCGCAAGCAGGCGGGGCAGAGAGATGGAAATACTAAAGATAATCATAGAAGCATTTTGCAGTCTTTTAGAACGGAGTTGGCGACACTAAAACTGCAATATAATGTTTGTGTAGCAATAATACACATGACGTATATTTAAAACCGGGGCTCGGTACCCATCCCTATTGGAGAATGAGAGATGCTCAGAATGCCCAATGCCGGAAGCTGTCACACTCTCGGAGCAGCTGATATGAAGATGGATTATCAGTAATCATTTGGGTTAACCTTCAGCAGCGTTTTTATCGTTTTATTGCCATTGACACAACTTTTGATCAGAAACAGCAAAAGGTCAGACATTTCTCCCGCGAGTTCTGATCGCTCAGTGATGATACTTATATTCTGGAATCTGTGGAATCGCAGCTTGCTACTCGATAATAATACGTAATAAGGGTATTTTAACGTGAGTTCTGTGCTAAGTGCGTTAGCATTTTTTCACTCAGGGATAATTCAGAGCCTTTGTTGTTACCCTTATGTTTCGTTTAGCTACAAACGGTTAATATTGTCTGCAAGCTGAGTTTCTTCCCGTTAAGTGGGTATTGTTAGGGATTAATTTTGTCTTTACTCCTAAGTGTCAAAGAATAATTCTCCTTACTCCTAAGATATTTGACCTTTCGGCCTGTTGACGTTTTACGACGAAGCCGAAGTCTGTTATCTGTCTTAGGAAATGGGAGCTGTCAGCTAGTTTTGTGACCGGTCAACCCTCGGTCCATAAAGTCAAATAAGTAATTCAGTGCCTCCTCCAGGTGGTCACGTACACCTTCCCCCCCAAATATGGGTTGACCCTGAGTGAAGCTAATTAAAAGGTCTGCCCAGGGAGAAGGGATCCAGAATTGACATGACAACCCACCTGAGCAGTAGAACTTTCTGCTGCTGTGACTTGTGATATGAATTCTCCGGCCGATGCTTGTAATAAACTGCCAGTGTTTGACATCAGAACTCCTGCTCGTCCGTGTCTCCTTCATGAGTCGGTGACTGCTTTGCTACACAGAAGTTTCCTCCACAGGTATGACACATTCATAGTTTGTTAAATGTTAAGAAGCCCTCAGACGCTGTTTCTTGCAAGATGTTGCGTTTAGCCCCCGCCCGCGGGGCCGTGGGGTTTAACTGCTTAAAGAGGTCCTATTGTGTTTTTTGGAGTTTTCTCTCTCCTGTGTGTTATACAGGTGTGTGTGTGTGTGTGTGTGTGTGTGTGTGTGTGTGTGTGTGTGTGTGTGTGTACATGGTCTGGAAAGGCTCATTTGTTTTGCACGTAACACTCACACTTCTATTGGCTAGCGCTCCAACATATTGTACGTGATAGGCTAAGGTTTGGGACATCTCTAAGCGGTTGACCAATCACAACAGAGCCGGCCAGCTAACCAATCAGAGCAGACTGCGCTCTGGTTTCAGACAGAGGGTGAAAATAGGTGCTGCAGCAAGAGACACTACATACTGATATACACCTGAACATCAGCAGGAGAGGACTCTTTAAAGTAGAGACACTACATACTGAAAGACACCTGAACATCAGCAGGAGAGGACTCTTTAAAGTAGAGACACTACATACTGAAAGACACCTGAACATCAGCAGGAGAGGACTCTTTAAAGTAGAGACACTACATACTGATATACACCTGAACATCAGCAGGAGAGCACTCTTTAAAGTAGAGACACTACATACTGATATACACCTGTTAAATAAGCACTGTATATGGCAGTGACGTGCGGTGAGGTTCATGGCTGGTGAGGCACTGACTTACAAAGTCAGATTTACAAATATTATATTTTGACCTTAATCCAAATGGATCTTAGTAAGATCCCATGTTCATTACAATTGTGGTCTTACCTTGACTTGAAGATGAAGTCCATGCTTTCCTTCTGGACAACAATCTCTATTACATTTTTGAAAAAGTCCTCCTTATCTTCCTCTAGTTTCAAAAGTCTAGCTTGTTGTTTGCGTCTGCCGTCACTGCGTAGAATAACAGTAGCAACAAGAACCCGTGGGCTCACTTGCGCCCCCTTCAGTGCGGCAGAGGTTATGGCTGCCTCTCCCGGTGCTTTTTTCATTGCTGTTGTATGATGAGACCAGCGAGCCTAAATATCATATATACGTGAAATAAGTTATTTAGAGACTATGGATGGCGAGGACACATGTAATAAAGGGATCTACAAACATTACATTGGGGACATACAGTGAGACGGTGCAGGCATGCGCTTAGGGCCAGTTTCTGTGGGGTGACGCATTCTGAGGTGAGGCAGAACTCATCTGTGCCTCACCTCACCCCACAGCAACTGGCTTGAATGCGCTCACAAAATAAGTGCCCGCGATACATTAGTGCCCGCGCTCCAGCCAGTTACTGTTCCGGCCCGTCTACACTACAGCGTCGACAGCGTCGAAAGCTCCAATCTGCCCATTCACTTTCAATGGGGTGACGTCACGTAGCCGCGCTTTTTCGCCGAACTGAATTGTGGGTAGCAGAGTGGTCCGTCTCAGGCGTCTCCGGCGACAGAAGTTGAACAATGTTCAACTTCTGTCGCCTGAGACGCCGGAGTAGCCAGCGCCAGCCAATCAAATCCCGTTTCCCAAAATCTGACAGCTGAAGCCGTAGCCAATCAAACCGCGTCTAAGCTGGGAGAGATATCCCGCCGTTCATTTCTATATTTCAAAAAAAGTCGGAGGAGAAACTAACTATCGTCGTAGCAAATCACCCGGTTTTGTATGACCAGACCCTCTTCACCTACCGGGATACAAACCGGAGGAACCAGGCATGGAGGGAGGTGGCAGAGACAGTGGGGGAAACTGGTAGGTTTTCGCCTGTTTGGGGAGTTTATATATATATTGCTCGCATAAAATCCCCGGGGTTTTTTGCTTTGTATGTCGGGGGCGGGAGATTCATGTGATTGGTTGTTGGCCGTGTTGCTTGAATAAAATCCCCAAGCTCCAGACACGCCCAGCTCCAAGCTATTTTTGAAGCTGTAGTGTGGACGCTCCGTTACGCATTCTGAGGTGAGGCAGAACTCATCTGTGCCTCACCTCACCCCACAGTAACTGGCTTGAGCGCGCTCACAAAATTAGTGCCCGCGATACATTACTGCCCGCGCTCCAGCCAGTTACTGTGGGCTTACGTGAGGCAGAGCTGGTCCCACTCACTCCTCATCGCTCCCATGTAGTTGTAGCGGAGCTCGGCCAATTTGCTGATGTTGACTATAAAAAGCGATTGAAATCATACAGAAATCACACTTACAACACAGATCAGTGGAGACATTTTATTATTATTACTATTTAGTTTTTCTTTAGTTGTTTTCCCGTTACATTGGAGTGTGACAGACAGGTGAGGCTCTGTCTCCCCTGCCTCCCCTGACTGCACGTCGCTGGTGTAGGGCCTCTTTAACATCGGTTAACTTTAGGCCGAGTCACTGCAGCTTCCTTTGAATTGTCCATGAATCATAACTGATGAAAACTGATATCAATGCCTTTATGTTTCCTATAAATGACACATAGGCTTTATTTTAGTATAAAATTACTGAATGAACTGACCCACAGCCTTAAGCAGTGTCTCCGTCTCACTCAGGCTCAGTTTACACGGTTACAGTTGGATATTATGTCACAATTCCTCTCAAATGTCATGACTTTTCAACAGCCTGGATATCTGATAGCTATGTTTGGCAATGTGTGCAATGCATTTCTGTCCAACCACCACTCCTTTCGGGTACTATAGGTCAAAGAAATACTCCAACAATGTCTTTTAAGGGTATTAAACAGGTTTTATGTATTGTTGTCACCCTTTATAGTTTTACTTCACAATGCTAGCCAACAACAAGGGAAATGGGTGTACATTAAAAACTGTGTGTGTTCATGTAGAAGTAATACAGAGTTCTTCGAGTCCATGTCTCTCCGTCTTCTCATTTCTCTTTTGCTTCCTGTCTCTCCCTCATTAAGTCTCATTCTTTGCCTTTCGATCAATACCACTCTCCAATCTCGCCCCTCCGCCCAAACATCCTCCACCATGTGTTCACTACGCAGATCGTTACCTCCTCCTCCCGTTTCCTTTCCCTCTGTGATTTCTCCTTTCTTCATCCTCCAGCTCCCCGGTCTTTTAACCCTCTTTTCTTACCGCCTACTGTCCTTCGGTCGATTTTGATTCATCTTTTTGCATCTATACTGTCCGCCCATTTCTGTCGTCACCCAGCCCTCGGTTTGAATCAATATTTATCCTCTTTTTGTCATATTTTACCTCCATGAACGGTGTGTGTTTCTCTTCCTTTGCTCCAGCTGTAATAGACCATGGAAGCTGTCTGTCATTTGTCCTTTTACTTTGTCCATCTGACGAAAGTTAGGAATGATGAAACGTGGTGTAATACAGTGGGGCTCAAAGTTAAGTGGTCAGAAAAACACTCACAGAAATGCTCTAAATGCCCCCGAAGACATCCATTATCTCCATAAAATAAATACAAAAGACCTTCTTGATATAGAGAACCACAGTGTCCTAAAACCCGGATGTAAACTCCTTCCGGTTCCTTCGTCAAAAAGCAATCTCTCCATAGGATTTTGGAGAATAGCTGGAAATCAGGTCTGTGGTTGAAATACATTTAAGAGACGGATCACGTTTTGTTCAACCGGATAATCTCAACATGTCTATCCTACTTTTATCATTTTCGAAGCATAAATCTAGTAGCCAGAAGCAAAATGCTAACGTTATGCTATAATCGAACTACAGCTTCAACGTCACGCCGACTTCAGATCCATATTCAAACATACAGATTCTAAAAGGTACAAGTTGAAGTGTTTGTTTTAACAGTCTGCAGGAGGCAGGGACTTGCTTTCAAGCTGAACAGGGCAAACTAACGTAGCGGGAGTGTTTACGTGTTCGGTGTAATGACGTAAAACGGCCTGGACAACTTCTGTAGTCCTGTTCGGTAACAACCATCGTTTTTCAGACACGTGAACTCTTCAGAAATCACCAGCGGGGTCCCTGCTGATGGATTTAATGTCGTAGAACAAAACGTGATCCGTCTCTTCAATGCGTTTCAACCACAAACCTTATTTCCAGCTATCTTCCAAAATGCCTATGGAGAAAATGCTTTGCTTTTTATCGAAGGAACCGGACGTGGTAAAAATGCTAACTGACTTCCGGGTTTTAGGACGCGTCACTGCGGTTCTCTTTTGCATCCAGTCACCAACATGGTCAGAATAAGTCAAACACTTCAGTTAATCACATTAATAGGGTTACCAACATTAGCAAAGTGCGACCATAGTGAAAACTGAATATCGACCAATGTATCAAAGTTAACGTCCTTTACGATGGTGCCACTCACACGGTCAACATTGACATTTTTCCAATTAGAGTCCAGTTGTCTGCGAGGCCACCATTCGACGAGTTGTAGATCCAGATGAAAGAAGGGACACTGTTCATATTTAATTGGATTTGTTCCTTCTTTTATTCCCTCCATTAATGACATGAGATACAAGTTTGGATAAAACTCGAGAGAAGGGAACGAAGCATAACCTTTCCAACATTATACAAGTGGTCTATTTAGGGCACTTTTCAAAGTATCACTAAATCGGATGTTTGCTATGAGTTTGTGTCACATTACGAGGACGGTGGACTATTTGTCACAGAGGGAGATAAAGTGAGTGGATGCGACCCGGCGCTCCACCCCTGTCCTCCGTCTCTGTTATCGGCAGGTTTTGTAAAGTGATGGATGGGCAGACGTCCCTGTCTTCCAATAATCTGCTTCCTCTCCGCTAAAGTTCATCCCGCTCTAAACGGCTTGACCTCGAGGATTAAAGTCTCCGTCAGACATCTGAACTTCGTGCCGGAGGTGTATCTCCTGGCAATTTATGGACTTCTGATCTGTCAATTTGGTGGACTGATATGATAAGCCTCAAAAACATAGGGATCGGTTTAAAACATGCATTTTAAAGAGGACTTATTAGGCTCTTTGGGGTTTTCCCTGTCCTGGAGTGTGGTTTCGGTTTGTGTGCATGTAAATGGTCTGCAAATCCCTATGTTCCCTCTAGGGCTGCTCAATTAATCGTATTTTAATCGCGATTATGGCTTGCAACGATTACGAAAACAACTAAATCGAAATAAAACGATAATTTTTTTATTATAATTATTACTTCTTTTTTTTTTCAGTTGAAATATACTTCAAGTTCAGGGTAATCAACTTTCTCCAATACATTGATGTTTTCAAAGTAAATGGATAATCGTTTTTAATCATCGTGATATCAATTATTGACCCAGTGGAATATGTTGAATATGTTTTACCAACATGTTGGCTATAGGAGTTTTCAGGTTGTGACCGTGCACTGCAACATGTTTGTTGATCTTGTTTATTGGTATTTATTATTTTGATATTATTTATTTAAATGTAGACATGAATGTATAATTTATTTTATTTTGTATTGGTTTTTCAGTTGATTACCCTGGACGCATAATTCAACAGTTAAAAAGTTCAAATTATAATTTGTATTTGTTTTAAAGTACAATAAATGGATGTTTTCAAAGTCAATGAATAATCGCAATTACAATTATTGACCCAAATAATCGAGATTATGATTTTTGCCATAATCGAGCAGCCCTAGTTCCCTCCCGATGAAAATTAACAATACCTAATCTATAATATGTGTTTTATGTTGAAGAGGACCTAGAGGTTTAGAAACTACAGTAAAACCAACAAAATCATAGTATTTATATAAATGGATATAATTAGAAATTATGTTGTCATTTGAGTTTCATATATATTACATTTCTACACTAAAAAAAGACATAAATATATACATTATATAACAGTTACTGTATCCAAAAGCTATACTTGTTTATAACCTTGATTTGTAATCCAACCATTAGCCACTTGACCAGGATACGTTTGACTTGTCTACAGAGGAAGAAGCAGCACCCTAACTGAACACTAAAAACTGAGGTTTAAATGTCACATTTTTCAATCATGTACATATGTGAAAAATCGGTTTAAATTCACAGTTTCAAGTTACAGTGCCAACAAATGCACAACTAAGCTTCAACTTAAAGGTCACCTATCATGCTATTTCTAGGCAATAGCATGAGGTTTCAGATATATAAAGATATATAAAAAACATGTCGATGAAGTGTTTTGCTCAAAATACCAAACAGATCCCCCGTTCTAGCCACGCCTCATATCCCTCTATTTCACTTCCTGTTTCAAAAGGGCTGATTTGGGGAATAAAGCTTTAAAAAAAAAAATTAGAGTTAGATTCTACCGTGATGAAACGCCATATCATGGATTATCAAGGATCTGAAACAGTCTGGAGCTCAAAGGCTTTCTCTCTTGCCGGTTACACCACAAGCTGAGTTCCTTTTTACTTCCTGCTTCTTCACACACATGCTCTCCAGTACAGGTTAGCTCTGAGTGTTAGCGATGCTAATGTAAACACCGACCATATTACGTCCAAAACAGTCGGGCATTGTTTCTGATGGCAACGTTTCTGATTGGCCCGTGGGTCCACATTTCAGATGTTACGTCGTATCGGACGCAAATCTGGATCAGCTCCGTTGTTCCCCGTTTTTAGAGATTTGGGTACGGAGGAAAAGAGAGGGGTTTATTTTCTGACGCTGCGTGAGTTCCCCGACACACCGGGGACACATGTTGATGTAGAAAAGACATCACAAAGTGCATTTTGCATGATAGGTCCCCTTTAATAATAAGGCACGTTACTTGTTGCTGTACCTTCATTACAAACCATTTAAATCCTAATATTGTAACTTTGTAACTCAGAAATGTTTTCACTTTTGTGAAGAATTGTGAAAGAGTGAACTTTGAGCCGGTACACAGGGTTCAAACGCTGCAACGTGTTGAAACTCTTGCACAAGCAGAGCCGCTGCACTGTGGCTCAATGCGTGTGTGTTCTGCTAAAGCGTCTCGGGGTTTAAGAGGTTTCTCTCCTGAAGCTCCTCGTCCTTCTCACCGTTCCTCCTCTCCCTCCGCCGCTTCTTTTGAAGTGTTTACACAAACCGCACAAAGTTAAAATAACCGTAGTCATGCGAGTGTCCCAAAGAAGATAAATCCACACGCATAAACACGCTCGCTGACGGAAACACATGGCCAGCGTGTTTTGACAATCTTCCAACGCGCTGACGCTCTATTTGTTTAACAACACGGCCTCCTAAATTTAGACTCCATAACCCCGAGGAGGCTCTAAAAATGTCCCGGTGAGCGTGCGCATGGTTTTATTACACGGGTAATGTGTGTGTCTGGATTCTTGTGGTTGCAAGAGGAATTTGGGTTTGGAGTATTTTCATAAAGGGAGAAATAAACAGCTTCTGGACACTTGACTGTGAGAAAAAGGCCTGTCTCGATTTAAGTGTTAAAGTACACAAATATTTAAATCCTGACCCCCTCCTTTTAACTGGAGCGGGTACGTCAGCATATGGTCTGATAGTGGAAGTGTGGGAAGACTGCAGTGTGTGTGTGTGTGTGTGTGTGTGTGTGTGTTACAGTATATGTAGGCGGGTTATTCTGTGTGTTTATGTGAGTGGGCGCCTGCTGTACATGAACTAGAATGGTCTTATATAGTCTCATCAGCTCTTTGTGGTCACATCGTGTACACTGGAAATATGTTGTGTAACCACAGAAGGAAATTATGCCGGCTCTGCTGAACTCAAACGCGATTACTCAGATTTACTTGGCATTAAAACGGGATGTTTGTGTCGGAAAAGGTTTTTTTTGTTAGATGCCGAGTTTAAGCACTGCAGCATAAAGGGACAGTGTGTAGTCGACAGATTGATAGACACACACACACACACACACACACACACACACACACACACACACACACTTGGATTATTAGGTTGTAAAACGGTGCGCTTTTGTGAGGACAATGTCCATGCCGTCCAAGGTTTAAGTTAAATGCTTCAAGCAAGTTAAATAAGGTTGAAACGTAAAAAGAAATCAACAAAATGTTATATTATATTAATTTTTTCTTTGCATTTCTGATCTCAATGTTGGAAAAGGATGTCTTACAACTTGCATGGGAATTTTCCAACTAGTGTAAAAATGTAACAAAGTCACTATTAACCGATTACATCTAACTGCTACCATAAGTGGTCGTCTGAGTGTTTTAAAGCCTCTGATCTCAAACGGGAGAAGACGACGTGAAAAAGTGGGAATTTCCATCTCAGTAAAAACAAACTTATCGAATACCATAAAGTGTTTCCTTGTTTTCAACAACGCTAAAAAGACGTAGGAAGCAAAGTAAACGAGGAGAAACAGGTAAAGTAAAAGGCCGACGGAGTGTGGCAGTTCGCTACAGACGTGATTTCGTCCCTCTTGTGTAACAGGTGGGTGAATGAAAGCACGTATCCCTGCGTCTTCCTGTGAGCGGGTTCTGTGGTAACATGAAGCATGCCGTACCCTCACACTGACAGACCTCTGCAGGAAGGAAAGAACAAGAACCAAAAGAAGAACTTGAGACAGAAAAAAGGCAAAAATAACAACTGTAGTGAATGTTGTCACAAACAGGAAGGCCTGATGAAAGGGAGAAGTGGAGAGAAAGGGAACCTGATGCGTAAACAGAGAGGCTTGGGGATTTACCGTATACAGCAACAGCCTGTTCTAGAATAAGCTCCAACATAGACATGGACACAAATAGACTTTCTACAAAGGAGTTCACGAGTGGTTAGCTGCCGGTGCGGAAAGCATGACAAACGTGTGTGTGTGTGTGTGTGTGTGTGTGTGTGTGTGTGTGTGTGTGTGTGTGGCCTAGCATTACTATACTTGTGGGGACCTACATCTGTTTACACAGTCATGGGTGGGGACTCGCCTCCCTTATGGGGACAACATGGAGGTCCCCATAAGGGCCATCATTAATTTTAGGGTGAAGACTTGGTTAGGATTAGGGTTAGGGTTAGGGTTAGGCATGTGGTGGTTATGGCTAAGGTTAGGATAAGTCTCCAGGAAATGCATGTAAGTCAATGTAATGTCCCCTGAAGTGGTATGTGTGTGTGTGTGTGTGTGTGTGTGTGTGTGTGTGTGTGTGTGAGCGCTCTGTCTACCCGTCAGACTGAAGGGAATCCTGCGCTCCAACACACACACACACACACACACACACGCACGCACACACACACACACACACACACACACACACACACACACACACACACACGTGGGGAATTGAATCATGATCTTATCTCATGCATTTTCTTCTGCAGAAACGTGGCTGAACGAAACACTCGAAGCTTGGATTCATGACTTTTTAATTTACCATACGAGGAAGTGGAGTCTCACACACTTCTGCTGACTTATAAAGCTACCTGTAATCATGTGATATTGTATAGTGATATGTGTGTTGATACATATTTAAATGATCTTTATATGTAAATAATAAATCTTAAAGAATGCAGTTTAGAGGCCCTATTATGCGTATTTGTGTTTTCCCTTTTCCTGTAGCGTGTCATAAAGGAGAGCTTTTTGAACATTAAAGCACGGAGACATGTCCCAGTAGAGACACTAGATACAAATATGAACCTGAAAATGAGCTCCTTTAAGAAAATCATCGTTAATCTAATCCCAAGGTCACCCACACGGCGACCTTGGGATTTGAGGCCAAACAATCCCATCCTTCCACAGATAAAACGACACCCTACACTTCCCATAATGCAGCTCACTTTTCCTCAGGTGAACAGATGTTGGGAAATCGTGTAGTCGTGACAACACTTGTTGCTAGGTGACAGTAAAAACGATGATTCCTGCTACGGCTTTTCAGTTGAAAGAAGAAAGACGACCTTGATTTTGTCACGTTTTGTATATTTAAATCAAAAAGGTACACATTGTGAGCTCACACGACCTATTACCACGGTGACAGCGCTTTGTTGTACGTACAGTAGGCCTACTGTGTGTTATGCTGCTATTTATACACCGTACAAGCCTCTGGGGTAAATCATGTTGGCATTTACATGCGTGCACACACACAAGCCGCACATACACACACACACACACACACACACACACACACACACACACACACACACACACTCAGGAAGCCACATGCAGGCCGGATTCCCAAGATGCAATTTTCTTTTTTCTTCAGAAGCAGATTTACCACAGAGCTCTACCAGTAAAGTGTGTGTGTGTGTGTGTGTGTGTGTGTGTGTGTGTGTGTGTGTGTGTGTGTGTGTGTGTGTGTGTGGGGGGGGGGGGGGGGGTGTTTTGACACACGTAAAAGATATGTAGGACACTTCTTTCTCTTGAAAATGAAACACTAGCAGACAATCCTGTTTGCTTGACCATTTCTCTCTCTCTCACACACACACACACACACACACACACACACACAGACGCCCGTCTATTACACCCCAATAAACACACACCTTTCCTTTCACACACACATTTCCCATCTTGCCCCTTCTTCTTCTTCTCTTTCGCCCACCCATTCTTCTTCTCTCATTGTTCTCGGCGATATTCGATCAGCGCTTTGTTTCGACAACAGAAAGCTCCCTCGGCCTCGCTCTGCGTTTCTAAGGATGTGGCTTTTTTTATTTTTTCCGCAAACATCGGTTTCTTTTCTTGGTAAAGCCCTATTGTGTCTCGGTGGTGTGCGAGAAGCGTTTCGGGTGTGTGTCAGCGGGGGGATTTTGTGCGTGTGCGAGTGTGTCGGCCGGGCTTCGTTACTCAGATTGAGAAGCTAAAAAAGACCTGTGTTTTTGTTTTGCCTTTCTGATAACTTGCCAATACCTCTAATATGATTCAGCGTCTGGCTCAGCTTTAAGCTCGATGACTCAGGGGCAGAGCGGCAGACGCAGAGTGAGACAAAAGGCAGAGTCAGGGAGCGAGGAGAGATGAAAATGGCGAGAGTTGGCTTTGGTGCGACTTGGGGCTGGCTAACGCTCCGTCTAATATGATTATACATCGTCTTGTCCGCGTCTTTCTCTTCGTGCCAGTTGTACCCTTGGACCGAGTTTCCCCCTCGTTCCAATCCTGGAGTCAAGTGGGAATAAGTGAAAGGACACTTTATTTAAAAACCTTTATTTAAACCACAGCGATACAGTGGTGCAGCGATGACGTATTTTTGTAGGCCGATCCATGTTAGCATCGCAAGGGCTACCTAGACTAAAAAGCAAAGGGGTTTTTCTTTGGATTTTGGTATACTGCAGAAAATAAGTACTTTGGCAATCACACCTTTATGATACTTAGACTTACTACTACACATAATAACACCCTTTGTCAGATTTTTGAAGCGTTAGGCAATAAACTAAATAAGTTACGGTCGCGTGACTTCGCGTCAACACGCTAAGCTAACGGCGGCTAGTGTTCAGCATGATGGCGTTTTAGCAGTCTCATTTATCAACCTGTCAGCAACCGGTCTTTGTATGACTTACAGGAGATTCAGACATTCACGTGTGAGATATTTAGTGACATATTTTATTATATCTCTTGAGTTTGTGTTCAATAGCGAGCTTAAATATTTAAGGCCTCAAACTGTTTCATAAACATTAACTTCAAGACAATTAAACCGAAAGTTAAAAAACACCCATCTCTCCAAAACATATACGAGCAGTCCATTATCAGACAGGCAACACAACATGGTGTCTGATCCCACCCACATACTCCACCCAGGATTCCAGCTCCTACCTTCTGGTAGAAGATTCAGGGTTCCCAAGAGCAGGCTGAACCGCTATAAGCACTACCTATGTCCATTAAGCTTCTTAACATTCACATGAAATAAAATCAATCAATCAACAACTTTATTAATCCCGCAAGGGGCAATTCGTTATGAGTGTATGTCATGTACACAGGCAGGAACATACAAGAAGAAAACACACAGATACACCCGGAGCACAGATGTGGATAATTCCAATTTACACTATAAATAGTTCAAAGCATCACAATAATAAATAAATAATCAAGTTAAAAGCCTTTTCAAGAATTTAAAAGTTTGAGTGCAGAAGGGATGAATGATTTAGAAAAGCGATTAGTCCTTTGATCAGGTAGAGCATGTCTACGCCCTGATGGCAACAGACGAAATGCATGTGAGAGTTCACGACCTGGAGAGTTCAGAACGCTTCCGCAGAATCTGTCGGTTACAGAAGGAATTTAAGTCTCTCCGTTTCACGCCGATGACCTTGGAGCAGGTTTTAACAATGCTGTTCAGGCTGTTCCTGTCTTTCAGCGTGAGGCTATGGAACCAGCAGATAAGAGAAAAACAAATAAGGCTCTCAATGAATGCTTGGTAAAAACGACAAAGAATGAAAGGCCTGACGGAGAAAGAGTTCAGTTTGCGAAGAAGGTGCATTCTCTGTTGACCCCGCTTCACAACACACTCAGTATTCACATCAAATGTGAGGTGGTCATCGAAAATGGTGCCCAAATATTTGAAATGTAGTCAAATGTAATGAAATGTACCTTTTAAATGTTGGCCATGTCAGTATGTGCGTCTGTGTATTGTGTTTGTCCAAAGGTGTATGACTGATGATATGTGTATGTCTCTTAATGTCCACTATGTGTGTATAAGTACATGTATGCGGAACTGCAGGACGGAGACCAGAACAAATGTCCTTACGGGGACAATAAAGTATATCGTATCGTATTGAAAGTGGTAAAATGCTGACTAATTCCCAGCTTTAAGACTTATTCCTGCACCCCTCCATGAACCAAATGCAGCGTTGAAAGGCTGTCAGGTCTGAGTGATGGAGTCTGCCAGCCTCATCAGCTTGAGTCACGAAGAGTGTCCAATTCTCACTAATGCAGATGCTGTCGATGTGACACATTTCGCTTAAATGAAATGAAGGTGTTGGCGGACAGACGCCAGCAGGAAGTCACACCCAAAGAGAGTAGATTCGACCGTTAAGTATCTCAAGCCATTTCTTGTCTTGACCTCTACTTAAAAAGTACAGAACAGGACAGTCCTCGACAAAAATAATTCTTAGTTTTCAAACCACATTTCTTAGAGCACTTCCAAAAGCAACTCACTTTCAAGTTACTATCATAAAACACAGAAAATCTTCTTTTAGGCGGAATCAGAAACAATTTGAAAGAAAATTGACAAGCAGCTGTTTTAAAATTGTATTTATTGTGTTATTGATCGGTAAATTATCAATTCAGCTTTAATCTAGAACTACTAAACTCACTACAGCACTAACGGGTACATCAACCTGGAAAATCAAACATTTGTCAATGAAAAACGAAAGTGGTTTCCCTTGTGATCGGCAGAATACAACGCTTGCTAAATGAATCAGCGAAACCGAGACACAGGTCATGATCTATCTTTAGACACATTTGCCTACCGATCGAGCAGCGGGTGAAATCCAGAGAAAGCTGGACTCTCCGATGCAAAGTTTATGACTCTGTTCACCCTGAGGACAAACCGCATGTACTCCCTCACACCGGCTACTCACTGGAAGAGAGCAAACACGCCGACGCAGCTTCAGAACAAACACAGGGTCTCGATAGGCACATGTTGCCCCGCTGAACAACACACTGCCTTCAAATCAACGAGGAACTTGTTCGCCGACTTTAACGCTTCCTTCTTATTAGTAGTTCAACTCGAGGTACTCTGTCCGTTGTCTATTCCAAGAACGTAACATCCTATTGAAAAAGGTGGTTCTAGGAATATTTTATATAAAATTGTGTTTTCTATTTAACTTATCGTACTAAGATTATTTTTGTAATCATGCAAGGTATTTTTTTAATTAAACTTTTTTTTTTTTTTTTTTTTAAACCTCACGTACCCCCTGCAGTACCCCAACGTACCCCTAGGGGTCCACGTACCCCCATTTGAGAATCACTGATCTAATACATGTACTGTGCCTTTGTATGGCAACTCGAGGTCCTCTGTCCGCTGTCTATTCCAAGAACGTAACATCCTAAAACCTTCTGCCAATTACATTTGAAAAGAAAGACACTCTAACCCTTTAGTTAAACTCTAACCAAAGTCATAAACTCCATCGAATGACGAAGACCATGTAGGAGTTAAAATCTCCTTTGATTTGTTAGGAGTGTTCGTGTGTACACTTCTTTTTTGCCGAATTAATCTTCAAATTGATAATCTATCGAATGCAGTGCTTCTCAAACTTTGTTCAGTAATGTACCCCCTTTGAAACATTTTCTCAGCCAGGTACCCCCTGACCGACCCCGAAATGTTTTGATCGAAAAAGCCTATATAAATAATTTCAATGTAGTGATGTTCCCTCAGTGTGTGATTTATTACATAACGGCATTTTTTTTAAACAGATTTTTCCAAGGTGTCTTTCAACTGAAGTAATATATGTTTAACAAATTAATGAACAAAATGATATATTGTGAAAACCTCTAAAATACAATACACACATTTGACATGCTTATATGAGGATATTTTATATAAAATTGTGTTTTCTATTTAACTTATTGTACTAAGATTATTTTTGTAATCATGCAAGGTATTTTTTTAATTAACCTTTTTTTTCTTTTTCTTTTTTAAACCTCACGTACCCCCTGCAGTACCCCAACATACCACTAGGGGTCCGCGTACCCCCATTTGAGAATCACTGATCGAATACATGTACTGTGCCTTTGTACGGCAACTCGAGGTCCTCTGTCCGCTGTCTATTCCAAAAACATCCTAAAACGTTCTGCCAATTAACTTTGAAAAGAAAGACAGTAAATGCACTTCAGTTAAACTCTATTTTCGGGTCCAAAAAGACCGGTAGAAAGCTCCATCCACTGATGATGTGTTAGAGTTGAAAGCTCGTGTGTACACTTCTTTTTTTAAATGTGATGCCGAATTCATCGTCTGCCTTTGTGTGTCAGAAGAAGTCAGAAGTCCCTGGCTATTTCACAGTCTTCACACAAATAGCCTTTTTAGTAATGTTCTCTCTTTCGCCGTTAGCTCTCAGTCAATCACTGTGTCTGCGTACCGTTATAACTCCATTCATCTGGATGTCTCACTTCCATTATGACACACAGCAGTGTAAAAATAAAATGGGCTTTTTTTTTAGAAGGGAAGTCACATCCTTCCGATACAGTCACCTTGCTGCGTAAAATCATGAGAGTAAGAAGCATTCATAACCAAGAGATAAAGAGATGGCTTTTTGCGCTGCTTTTTGTTCCCATCTTTCTATTTTCGGTTTCTTTACTCCACTTTTTACGCCTAAAAGGTATTAAACCCCATCTAAATACAAGACGTCTCCATATTTTTTGTAGTATTTTAGTAAAAAAACAAGTGATTAAATGCCTGGTCGGGGCGAAGGTTCCCGTTTCAGATCGTGTTACAGCGTGGGGTCATGGTTCTGGTTAGATAGACTTTCAAATCATAACTGAAGTGCTTTAAATACGCATTCAAAATAACCCAACTCAATAAGTCGTCAAATATCATTGTAATACATGTTTGCTATGGTGTACGACTGCATGTTCATACATAGCCAGAAATAGCAGTTAGCATTAGCAGTAGTGATATCAGAGCTAGTATTTAGTAACTTGTAGATAATGAGTAATATAAACAGCAGCTAATGGGTGTCGACCAATCAGATGTGCTTGGATACTTAACCCCATATCGCTCCTGTATGCAGGTTTATCTTTTTTAGGGTAAAAGTGTCAACAAGGTGACACATGACGTAAAAAAAGTGAAACTGCCAACACCAGAAGTGAAGACAATGGGGAGCCCTCCCTCGCTATACACCAAGCAGGAAGTGAAACACACGCCAACACAGGTTCATGACACACGAGGGGTATCTTCTAACAGAGAAAACACACAACAAAGATTTCCCATCAGCCCTGTTGGCGTGACTTTAACAACGCCTTTCTCAGAAGAGATGACCCAGCACAGGTCAGACAAGCGCACAATGAATACAAAACCATTCACACGTCACTGTATCCTCACATGATCAAGCACGGGGAGGCACACAGAAGTGTACCTCGGAGCCACCTGTGTGCCCAAGTGTCTGCGGGGAGAGCTCTGTCCACACGGCAGGTCCGCAGGAGCGGCAACATCCATGATCATTATCATTACTGTAATTGTAGCAGATGTACGAGCAGTGAAAAGAGCCGCTGTGAAAGGGACAGAAAACACACGATCGCCTCCTCTCTTCGTCAAACACACACACACACACACACACACACACACACACACACACACACACACACACACACACACACACACACACACACCCATGTACAAGTCATGAACAGATGTGTGTGTTTTTTCAAGCTGCTGAGTCACTGTTACTCCTGGTACTTCAAGTCAGAGTGTGACAGCACAGTGTGTGTGTGTGTGTGTGTGTGTGTGTGTGTGTGTGTGTGTGTGTGTGTGTGTGTGTGTGGGGTCTAGCATTACTATACTTGTGGGGACCTAAATCTGTTTACATAGTCACGTGTGGGGACTCGCCTCCCTTATGGGGACAAATTGGAGGTCCCCATAAGGGGCATCATTACTTTTAGGGTGAAGACTTGGTTAGGATTAGGGTAAGTGTAAGGTTAAGGGTAAGGGTAAGTGTAAGGTTAAGGGTAAGGGTTAGGGTAAGGGTTAGGCATGTGTTGGTTATGGTTAATGTTAGGATAAGTCTCCAGGAAATGCAAGTAAGTCAATGTAATGTCCCCTGAAGTGATGTATACATGGTATGTGTGTGTGTGTGTGTGTGTGTGTGTGTGTGTGTGTGTGTGTGTGTGTGTGTGGTGACTGTCTCTTGCTTCCTGTTGAAGAGGTTTCACGAAAAAAAAGACGGGCTGACAAAAATAGGGTTTATTTTTGGCCTGCGAGAAAGAAAGAAACAAGACGAAGACATACGCAGGGTGGAAGAGAAGAAGTGTACATACAGTCGCAGTGAAAACAAAAACACGGATATAAAAACAATACAAAAAGGGGAAACTTGGAGAGATGTAGGAGGAGTGTGAGCGAGTTCCCTGACAGCAGCCGAGCATCAGAGGAAGTGGTGTGGCCTTTTATTTATAGACACTCCGGTGCCATGTCACGTGGTATTCATTCCTAAATAAGACAGTCATCAAGTTGTGTATGATGTTGTTGGATCAATATCTTTGTTATGCAGATGTTTTCAGTAGCATGTTCTTGATTATTACTTTCCTATAAGTTTAACTCATTAAAAGGTATAGGGTGGTGTAACAGAGCATTTAGCATAGCATTACGACAGAGGCAATACATTGTGTTTAAAAGCTCAAATATAGGAACAGATGGCAAATTCTAAAGTCCCAAAACCCTAATTTCCTGAAAATCTACAAAAAAACGAATATTTAAATGTCGTACGGATAGGTTGTTTGTGTTCCATACGTCAAAAAGAAAAATAGTAGCTTGTTGAATCAGGATATAAAAGTTGATGATGCTTATTTTCCATTCAGTTAAGTGATTTTGAAGAGGGTGCAACAACATGACGAGATTAAAAGAGAAACTCAAACTTGTTTTTGCTAACGTATGCATTTACACTCCACTTTTTTAAGTCCAAATAGAAATGAACGGTGGGGGAGTTTTTCCACACTGATATCTGTCACAAAAATGATCCTAAACAGGACATGTATCACCTTGAATTTAAAAGGTGTGAGGGATATCATGTTGACAGCATTTACACACAAAGACTTTCTGCTTATCAAAAACCAGTCAAAGCAACAAGTAAATACAACTATATTTATTCTGTTAACTCAAAGCTGAGCATCATAACTGGGAAAGTACAACAGCGAGAGCAAAACACCTGAACGTATGCTCTCTGCGTGAGGCTCACACACACACACACACACACACACACACACACACACACACCTTTCACTCACTGATAACACACTTTGGCACATTAGCAGCGCTACACACACACACACTCAACTGCACACCTGTCAAGACTGCAACGTGTTCGCTCATTAGTGATGACACACACACAAACAGCTGTTACTGATTGAGAGCGCACATTAGTTCATTAGTGACTACAAACAAACACACACACACACACACACACACACACACACACACACACACACACACACACACAGAGAAGACATTGTTGTCTCCTCATCATTAGCACATTCCCAAAGCGAGAGCTACTATGTCAGACACAGCCGCTGCAGATAGCTCATCCACTTTGTCTCACACACACACACACACACGCACACACTGAAACACACACACACACGCACACACATTTCCCTTAATGTCCTTTGCAGACTGAGGCCTTTCAGACGGTGCAGAATCAGCAGGAGGAGGAAAGACAGGAGAGGCAGCACACAGACTGGAAGAGACACAGCAGGAGAGATGGAGAGATGGAGTGGGATCAATAACAGGAAGTGAAGGCGCCTCACCTGAAGTCACCCCCCCCCCCCGGAGCTGAGGTACATGTGTGTGACACTCGTGTTAGAACATGGCGAGTGTGAGAAGAGTGATGGGACTTTAAGGTTTCTGGGCGGAAAATCAAAGACTTCCCAGATTCAACATTTACACACATAACTATTGACGTTTTTTGTTTGTAAGATTTAGTGTTGTCACGACGATACCAAGTCAAGATTCCGATTCTTTTTCCATACTTTTCTTAACAAAAGGGAAACAGTCTTAAATGTAATTATTGTGCTTTATTTCACACCAGAACCAGAACACACACCTTTAAACAATGAGAACAATAAATAAAATAAATGACAAGAATTCGTATTAAATCAAATTAAGCATCATCTCAAACAACTGTTTTGTTTTTCGCTTCTGGCGTCTTTGCTGTCAACAAGCCGAGGCGCAGCGGCAGTTGCACTCCCACTTGCAGCCATGCTTCTCGCTTTCTCACATGCTCTGGCAGCTAGCGCGTGCACGAGAGAGGGGAGGGACTTAGAGCGTGCTTGAGAGGGGAGGGACTTAGAGCGTGCTTGAGAGGGAGGGACTTAGAGCGTGCTTGAGAGGGAGGGACTTAGAGCGTGCTTGAGAAGGAGGGACTTAGAGCGTGCTTGAGAGGGAGGGACTTAGAGCGTGCTTGAGAGGGAGGGACTTAGAGCGTGCTTGAGAGGGAGGGACTTAGAGCGTGCTTGAGAGGGGCGGGACTGCAGGCACGGCTGCAGTGCAGGGAGTGCCGGAAGCAGAGCGCTGAACACACACGGCTCTTATTAAAACGACGCTTTCTCACCGGAGTACTTTCCCCCGTCGTTCTTAAAGTACCGATACTAACGAATCCGGCCCGCAACTTCATTTTATGTGGCCCCATAAGGGCTTGCAAATAATATAATATGTTTATTATAAGGTTACATGCTACTTTACAGAAGCACGTTGCCCATAAACTACATGTCCCACAATGCATCTCAAATTTGAGTTTTTTCTCAGAATTAGATTTTTTTCTTCAAAATATGCCGTTTTTCTCAGAATTTGACTTTTTTTTTTCAAAATATGCCGTTTTTCTTAGAATTTGTCTTTTTCTCAGAATTAGATTTTTTTTAAGTTTTTTTTTTAAGTATTACTTTTTTTTCAAAATGTCACTTTTTGTTTTTCCAGATTTTGGCTTTTCTTTTTAAATCATTTTGTGACATTCTCACTGGAGAGACTTGCAATTATTTGCCCTGGAATTCTGCTTTCAGACGTAGTAAATTATGAAGTTATTACCCTATCCGATAATAATCCAATGCATTATTTTAAATATTTGTATATGTATTTTTATATAGTCTTAAAGTTACAACCGGCTCTTTGAGTGCAACCAAAATGCTGATGTGGCCCGTGATGACATTGAGTTTGACTCCCTGGTATAGATACAGACCAAAAGCTGGCAAGGGAAAAGAAAATAGGGGCAACAGAGTAGAAAGATGAAGAGAGGAGAGGATGAAAGGAAAGAAAGGAAGTACGGGAGGATGAACAATGGAGGTCAGAGAAGAGAAGGAGCATCTAGAGATCAAGGCCGGAGGAATAAAGAACAACCAGGTGGCGGCAATGAAAAGCTAGGAATTGAAATAAGACTGGACACAAAAGAGAAATACTGAAAAGAGTTTTTAAAATGAACAGACAGGAAGTGAAGTGAGAAGTGAAAGCGTGGTTTCTCTTTTTTGTTATATAAATAACTCCCCAAGGTTTCAAAAAGGCACAATGGAGTTGTTTGCTTTGGTAAATGTAACTTCTGTTTTCATATTTTTGATAAACACAGAAATAGACACAATTCGTAATTTAAATATATACATTTTACATACAGTTTAGTTTAACGTTGTGTTTATTCATCCACACTAGCATTTTATTCTTAGTGAAAGCGAAGATTCAATCTAAATTCGACTATATTTGAGTATGTTTTTCTTCCTAAAAATATATTGATAAATTGAAATGTTCCTCATGTCCAAATGAAAAGAAAACATGTATTATTTGAAAACATTTCGGTTAAGGACTTGCTTTCTTATTTGGAGACACTTTTTGAGAACATTTCGGAGAATCTAATAAATGTTCTCTCCCAGAAACTCTTTTATTCAGAGCTTCTTTCTTTCCTTGAATTTAAAGTGGAGAGTTTTTAAAGGACTTCCTGCTTCCTTTGACCGTGAAAACCGAGTCCCCATGTTGGACGCGGTCTGAAGTCTCGGGAGAACCTGAGGTCAGATCAGTGTGTGTGTGTGTGTGTGTGTGTGTGTGTGTGTGTGTGTGTGTGTGTGTGTGTGTGTGTGTCTGTGAATACACTAGTCAAGTATGATTAAAAGCCTATGTGGAGTAATTTAATTACAGAAAATCAAAAATGCACGCTGTGTCCAATATGGTTCATTGCAAGTTAGCTGCTTTACCATAGATTATATCAAATACAAGAAGTGATATTGGAGGTGAGGGATTTCTGGTTAGTGTAAAGTAAACATGTGTTAAAGGAGACGTTGAAATTGGGTTTATTATGAGTGAAAAGTGTTTTCCCCACAGCGGGTAGTTTTAAAAGTTCATTGGAGAAGGTTTGTTCGTACTGGGAGAAACCCAAATTAACCTTTTGAATCTCTAAACTACAGTACATGCCAAGAAACATTTTTAATTAACAAGCTTTTATTATAAAGTCGCAATCCCAATGTTGAACCTACTTTATTTACAGAATGAGTCAACAGGAAGACAGATTTAGATTTTAAAGTTTGACTAATATGGTGTTACTATGACATTTGATTTCACGATTAGATTGTGTCATGCTATGGTTTTTAAGACAGAAGGGTACACATCCAGAAAGACACACAATATTCTGACAATCAATATCCTTCCAACCGTTTTAGTGAAATCATCATTATTAACTCGAGTTAAACCCAGGAAGATCCCAGTAACTTTTGACCCCAAAAATATAATCATATAAATAAAGAAATAGTCTCGAAGTTAAGAAGTAAATATAACACAAAAATACAAATGTAATAATTTAAAGGATTCCCCTCAAGGCATTCCTTCAATAAACAACGTTGCAAATGTGTTATCTTGTTCTCTAAGGTTACAATGTGTTGTATGCAATGTTTGTACAAGCGACTGAACACCATGCCTTAAATAGCCGGGCCGCCTCTTCTACAGTCAACCTGTTGTGCAGTAAATACGGGTATTAAAGCCCGCTGCTTATATAACTGACTCTGGATCAGCCTCTCTCTGCTACTTTCCACTCTGCCTCCATCTCTCTCCATCTTCCACTTACTAATTTTCTCCCTTTTGTCTACCTCCATCTCTCTCTCCTCGTCTTTTTCCATCTCTCTCAGTATTGACCCACACACCATGCAGCTGTATCACATCAAGCCAAGGGCATCAATCAAAGCATGCACGCACGCACACGCACACACACACACACACACACACACACAAAACATTGGCCATCCCACACACTCATGCACTCTCCTCAAGCCATTTTAGTTTGCCGTCACACACACACCCATACACTCGTCCTCATCTCCATTGCAGTGAACACCCACACAGATTTCTGCACTGGGAGTGAGATGCAGATACAAAAGAACAAATATAGTGTGGGTTTGATTCCAAAGTACCATGTAGGAAATCCACAGTAAATGGGAAAAAGTAAGACGTGTTGTTACCTGTTGGTCACCACTTGAAAACGCCAGAAATACGACTTTCGGTTATATAATCGAATCTGCTATTTCAGAAGAAAAGAGGTGCAGATGTTCCAATAATGGAGGGAAAATAGGACAAAGACGTCGAGTGGGTTGGATAATAACTCGCTTTTGTTTCTTCAGACATCATGACACAATTCCATCAGATTAATGATAAAAACCTGGAGGACATTATACAACCTCTGAAATCCTCCTCCTGCTGCCTTGATATTATTCCAACAGGATTTTTCAAAGATGTTTTGCCTTGCATGGCCTCAGATCTACTTCATATAGTAAACAAATCTCTTCACTCAGGTATTTTTCCACAGGCCCTGAACACTGCAGTCATTAAACCGCTATTAAAAAAGAATAATCTAGATGCTTCAGTAATGAACAATTACAGGCCCATATCAAACCTCCCATTTCTAGGTAAGATCATTGAAAAAGTGGTTTTTCAACAGTTGAGTAATTTCTTGAATCTAAATAACTGTTTCGATGTGTTCCAGTCAGGCTTTCATCCAAACCACAGCACTGAGACTGCTCTTGTAAAGGTCTTTAATGACTTCCACTTAAACACAGACAGTGGCAGAACTTCAGTGTTAGTATTATTAGATCTCAGTGCTGCGTTTGACACTGTTGACCACAGCATATTACTCGACCGACTGGAAAACTGGGTGGGACTTTCGGAAACAGTTCTAAATTGGTTTGAAGCACTTCGAGATTTGTCTTGGCAGATGAGTAGCGCTATATAAATTAAATATATTATAATTATTAATCCTACTTAAAGGACAGAAGCAACGTTGTTTCTATAGGTAAATACACATCTGAGTTGACAAATATGACATGTGGGGTTCCTCAAGGCTCCATCTTGGGGCCTCTTCTCTTTAACGTCTACATGCTACCACTGGCTCAGATAATGAAGAACAACAAAATAAGTTACCATAGCTATGCGGATGACACACAAATGTAAGTAACACTTTCACCAGGAGACTATGCTCCAATTCAAACACTGAGTAAGTGCATTGAACAAATCAATGACTGGATGTGTCAGAACGTTCTCCAATTAAACAAAGATAAAACTGAGGTAATGGTTTTTGGAGCCAAGGCAGAACGTATAAAAGTTAGCGCTGAGCTTCAGTCTGCAATGTTCAAACCAACAGATAAAGCCAGAAATCTAGGTGTAGTCATGGACTCTGACCTGAGTTTCAACAGTCACATTAAAACAGTTACTAAATCAGCCTACTATCACCTAAAGAACATATCTAGGATTAAAAGACTAATGTCACAGCAGGATTTGGAAAAACTTGTCCATGCTTTTATCTTCAGTAGACTCGACTACTGCAATGGTGTCTTCACAGGTCTCACTAAAAAATCTATTAGGAAGCTGCAGCTGATTCAGAACGCCGCTGCTCGAGTCCTCACTAACACTAAGAAAGTGGATCACATCACTCCTGTTCTGAAGTCTTTACCCTGGCTTCCTGTGTGTCAAAGAATAGATTTCAAAATACTGCTGCTGGTTTATAAAGCACTGAATGATTTAGGCCCAAAATACATTTCTGACCTCCTGCTAAATGATGAACCATCCAGATCTCTCAGGTCTTCAGGGACTGGTCAGCTTTCTGTCCCCAGAGTCAGAACTAAACATGGAGAAGCAGCGTTCAGTTATTATGCTCCAAGTATCTGGAACAAACTCCCAGAAACCTGCAGGTCCGCTGCAACTCTGACTACTTTTAAATCCAGGCTGAAGACTTTTCTTTTTGTCGCTGCTTTTAATTGAACTATTCATATCTTAAACTGCACTGTAACTTTTATCCATGTATTTTTTCTTTTAATGTTTATTTTATTAGCTTTTCTTTTTTAATGCTTAATGTCTTTCATTTTTTGTAAAGCACTTTGAATTGCCTTGTGTTGAAAAGTGCTATATAAATAAACTTGCCTTGCCTTGAATAATTTTTGGAAGTCTTATGAAACTCTAGAATCAGAATACCTTTATTAGTCCCACAGAGGGGAAATGTGCATCGTTACAGCAGGAAAGAGCCACAGACAGCTTAATGTTACATATGTTAAAGAAAAGTACTAAGTTATGATATAATAAAAAATTAAAATTAAAAAAATAAAAGTTCACAAAATCATCATTGAGAAATCAATAAATGTTACATTTAAAAAGACATGGGCAAACGAAGAGAAGAATGAAAGAGAGACAGAGATAGAAAAGTAGAATAACGAAAGAAAATGTCTTGTGTATACTGCCTCACTCGGAAAGAAACATGATTTAGGGACTTCCCTTTTCTCCGCGTGTGTTTGTTTGTTACGTCCATTACAGCTTGCGGGATCGACCTACTCAAAGCTACACACAAATCCTAACCACACACACAATTCATAGGAGCTGTTTGCTTTTCCGCCTCATTCTCTTCCTGTGCCTCCTTTATTTTCCACACAGTAAATGAGGGCAAGGCAGACAGGAGGAAGAGGAGGATGAGAACAAAGAGGAAGAAAACAGTGTGACTTTGGGTAGAAAGAAAAGACAGTACCACACTAAGAGGAGGTTACAGGTCACTCAAATGTAAGCCAATTAAAAAGGAGATGGATAACAAACAGTCTCAGCTTGCGGCAATAATAAAATACTGCTTCTTAAAATCATTCATAAAACACATTTCTGGCCGTCGATCATCCGAATGAATTAGAAAATCCCATGCACATGAGGAAAAAAAAACGATGAGTCATACCAGCCTTTAAACAGCAAGTTAAGCTGTGGTGAACTTTGACAAGTGGTTAGCCAGAAAAACAGAAATAGAAGGCTGTCGTAGCTTATTAGCGGTCTGACAGCTCAACAAAAGAGAAATGGTCACTTTAAAATGTTTACCACGGTTGCTAACTAAGCCTTTTTGCCAGTTCTCCTTTCTGTCTGTCGGTTAGCAAGCTCATTAGCTTGTTCTCAGCTAGCTGCTAACACAGCACCCTCTTAAATAGCTTTTATTGAATACAATGATATACAATACTAATAAAAGGTGGGAGTAAACAGAGATCAAATAAAAAAACTCAGAGAAGTGTGTTGCGTTTAACTAGCAGTAGCTTGTTTCCAACTTGCTAGTGTGTTAGCGGTAAGCTAGCCGGCTATAGTTATTTACAAGCTATGCATGAGTAGCTGTGCATGTCTGATTGGTGGACATAAGCTAATGTGATGTAGCTGGTTTATCAAGTGTGTTAAAGTAAGAACAGTTCCTGCTTTGTTCTTGTAAACAATTCATCTGATAGTCCATGGCAATGTAACATGCTATCTGGATGCTAATTGATGCTAATTATTAGTCCTAAAATAGATTCAGTAAACAAATATGCTCAAAACATGTCTAATTTCCCCGAAATGATGCGTCATCGTATTGATTAACAATACTGAAACTAGAAACTGTGCTTTGTTCTTCTACAATAGAAGCGTCATATAACCGCATGTTATCGATTAGCTGTTATTCTATATGTGAGTCCTTTGTGTTTAAGGCAAGAGGAACAAAAAAACACACTAGTACTTATAACCTTGAGAAGCACCCAAAAACGAAATGTTAAAACTATTATAATGAACAGATATAGAGAACGGGATGTGTGCAGTCTATTAATATCAAGTGTACCTATGTGTGTCACATTTTACTCTCTCACTTCTTAGAATAGTTATTTGTGGGTTAGAAAACTGTTTCAATAAATAAAATTAGAAACCGACTTCCTTATTCGAATGTGATCTGAGAACCTAAACACTTATAATGCCGCTCTGAAACCGGATGTTCTAGCATCTGCTGTTTATCTGTTGCTCTTTAAAAAAAGGCATTTAAAATATTTTAACAACTTTAAAGAACATCAATGTTTATTTGTCACCTGTGCCTTTTATCGCAATTATATTTCAACAGCATTTAGTAGAGAGGCAGACAGGATATGTAAGAGTGGAAAGGATATGAGATGAGACATGTGGTTTACAAGGTACATGACATAAAAGCAAGTGTTACGCCTTAAGAGCATTTCTTATAACAGACAAGAAACGTAAGGGTTTTATTTTCAGGACCGGTTTGGTTTTGACTCTGCAATCAAAAAACATAAACGAGTCAGATCAAGAAATGTTAATGCTTCTCACGGAAGACATCAAAACAAGAACACACACGTACAGCAAATCCCAATTAGTCCTGAACATCCCATCCAGTCGTAAAGTCTACAGGTCTACAGTGTACAGAGTCAGACAATTAAATCTCCAAGGTCCCATTCACGTTGATTACAGACTATAAAATAGCAGCTACAAAACATTTATGGTGTGAGCATTTGCCTCTTTCCCTCACATGCCAGGGTAAGGCCAGTTCCTGCAGGCTAAACATGACACAGCAAAACCATAGAGCGGTTTCATGACCTTGTGCAGAAAGATATCCATTCAAAACATCCCCAAAATAAATATTAAGTCGGAAATTATGGCTTTTTTATACTCAGGGGACTTCAGAGTCTCTTCTGGTATCCTTGGTATACCATAAAGCTTGTTTTCGTACTCAAAGATATTTAATTACACGCATAATTATTCAGGGCTTTACGGGTGAGGGACTGAATTAATCCCAGTAGTATCAGGATGCCATGTCACAATTGATAAGAATTAGCACCTTCTCAACAATAGACAGCCACGATATTAACAACGCATGACAGGGAGAAGCTGTTAAGCACTGCACACACAAAAGATACAACCTAAACTACACTCCTTCCCCTACACACACGCAAACAAACAAAGGGATACACAAACACACTAATCCGCTCAGGCCATTGTTGTCACTACAGGGTAATCCGGAAGTTAATGACTATCTTAATCTAAGTGATATGACTCCAGGTACACACACTATCCAATCGACACACACACACACACACACACACACACACACGCACACACACACACACAGTAGCATAAACACAAATAACTAATCACAGTGTTGTCAAACTTGATTGATGGATGGAAAATCAAATATTGTGGCAGCGGGATCTTTCAGCCAATAGGAGAGAAGCTGCATTTCACTGAAACCAAGGACTGTATACTATGTAAAATATTCTTTAACTTTTAATGATATCTGTTCCCACATGCATTACATAAATGAAATAAAGCCTACGGAAAAGTAATAAATATACTGCACATTTTTTGAAGTATTTTAGTCGTTTTCAACAACGCATTTTAATTAAAACAATTATTTAACTTGATTTTGAAGATTTTATAATATATTGTTATAGATTGATATTTTACACAGATATAAACACAGAATAAGCTTAACAGGTGGCACAAAAAAAGTACAAATATATATATTACTATGTGGTCAAAGCTTTGACCTATAAACCACTTCCTGTGCAGAGACCCTGAAACCATGACAACGCTATGTGGTGTTCCTTTGCCCTTATATGGGCGTGCATACCGCCCATCATCGCCCAATTACAGTGGAGTCGGATGAGATTAACTGATCAATACCAGACTGATATGCAATACCATTATCAGCTCCAGGAACAACCGTGCAATTATGGGATGTCGTCCCCATGACAACAGGGGTTTGCCGGGTATCCTTTGTTTCCTATTGATCAGTGCTTGACTTACTTACAGTAAGACGGTCAATGAGGGTAATGGATAACGATTTACACACACACACACACACACACACACACACACACACACACACACACACACACACACACACACACACACACACACACTCACATCATTATGAGAGTTGTCATCTGTGTGATTGCATTGAACATAAATGCTTTTCTCAATGCATATATAAGACCATCAATAATTAATAAGTGTGTGTGTGTGTGTGTGTGTGTGTGTGTGTGTGTGTGTGTGTGTGTGTCCACTAATATCTTCCTGTAACACACAGTCTTGAGAGGGCAATAAGCAGCTATCAGAAGTCCTGCTGTTATCGCCCATCACAGATTTGAACACAACTTGTCGTCACAGTGGCTGTAAGAGAGGAAAGAGAAGCAACCAGGAAGTGGGGTCGCCTGAGAAAGACGTCAGCTGACCTCCGCAGACACATCGGATAAGATAACGGTCTAATTTCAGTGCTGATAAAGATGCAACTGAGAGACAGATCCTTCAATGGCTTGATTGAGGCAGGAAACAAGTCAATTATCTTTCTAAAGTATACGTAACGGTCAACTATAAAGCTTCAAATCCATTCCTTGGTGGGCTGCTTAAATCTTGATATTACCTCTTGAATAAACGAGCAGCTGAAACGCTTAAATCAGGGTCCTGATGAAATATTCCACGACTTTCCCTCAGTGAGTTAAGAGCACTTCCATGACCTTAAAAAGCTTATCCCTAAGGGCTTTGCTAATGTTGCTTTTTACCTTGAAGACATCTCGTTTTTATTATGGATCATATTTATTTAAAAGCTTTCAAAAAGTGTTGAATACAAGCTGAAAACCAACATATATAGTACACGACAAATCAGATATTAAGTGACGCTTCTAAGCTAATGCTGTATAGCGGATAGAAGCACAGTGGAGGCTTTAACACCACCTACACACACTCACACACTTTCACTCCATCGCTTCCTACCTTTGCCCTTATTTGTCCCGAGGTCGACACCTTGCGGATCAACTTGTGCGACGTCTCCTCTTGTTCCCCGTCGCTGTCGGATGACTCCTCTCCAGCTTCTCCCGCCTGGCAGACGAATGGAACAATTGATTAATAACTGTGACAGATTGTATTAATCTACCATTTCTGGAGCTATTTCAAGCACTCGTGTAATACATGCTGAGGTCTTTACCACCAAGACGTCTTGTGAGAGGACTTGCTGCATACTCTCAAAGTCTACGGCATTTAATTGGCTTTTTGATATATTCTGTAGCCACCAAGTAAACAGTACTGTTTACTACTTTCAAGCTGCCTTTTAAAACACTATCATAAAATAGCTTAATAGCTCCCAAAACAAAACTGTGCCTTGATATCTGGACTTCTGGGAGAGTTAATACAACTAGTTCAAAGCAGTAAAGTCTTTAAATGCTAGTACTTTTTTATTATATTTGTCATTGTTGCATATTTCTTTCTCTCAGAGTCCTGTCACATGAAGATTTAAAAAGCCGTTAAATAGTTCTTATTATTTGTGTATTTCTCCTTTTTTCAGTGTTTATAGGAAATACTGGGATCTACTTTACGTCTAACTTTAAAATCAGACAATGCTACCACGCTTTAGGACTGCATATTTCCCCACAATGATACCAAGGACATGACCTCTGTGTCCTCAGTGGAAGTCAAATCCCTATTTTAGACTTTTCCATGTCGTCTCAGACAGTTTGCACCTGTTGATAATCTCACAGATCACACTGGATAGGAAAATAAGACGAGTGGAAACATACAACCACTTAAAATGATTGACCGACACACGTGTCCTCGCTGGGTGTTTGACCTTGACGTGTTCACTCTGACGCTCATAGCGTGAACATGTGGCTGACGTTTGGATCCATCACTTCCTGTGCTGAGGAGATTTTAATCTGATAGTAACTGAGACATATTTAGATGACCGATGTTGAGATGTGGCTCAAGATAAGGATGTTCTTTCGTATTTCAAATGGGACGTGTTTCAAAATGTCTCGAGATGTTTTTACAGCTGAAATAAAGGGCTTTAAAGGAGACATGTCATGGCCATTTCCACTGAGCATAATTCCATTGTTGAGGTCTACTAGAATAGATTTAATAATAATAATAATAATTTCAATTTATATAGCGCCTTTCACGAAACCCAAGGACGCTTTATTTATATATATCACATTGGTTTCTCATCCAGCATCTCTGTAAACTACGTGTGTTCACTGAATTTCACTCTCTGCCTTTAACGGCTAGTTGTAGCTCCAATAGCTCCGATAGCTCCAGCCCCCACCCTCCCTGTGAGCACAGTGTGCTCTGATTGGTCGGGACGTTGTGAATCGCGCTGAGCTCCCCGTTGTTTAGCGATACACAGCGAAACACAGCGAAACTCATCCTGAGCACACACAAAGTCACAGCCGAAGCGATACCCAGGAAGTAAACAATGAAAAATGAGAAATCTCCAACGAGGCGTTTTGGGGAGGTCTCTTCTGTGTTAGAGTTTTACTCGCTACAGGGTGTACTCTGAGGGTGTGTGACTCTGCACACCGTTTACATGCAGACAAACCTCACACACAAGGGGACGGGTGATAACCGGAAAAGCATGGCATGTCTCCTTTAAACGATGTGTATGGACATGCAGGCGTGGGATTGAAAAACCAGTCTCGCACGGCAAGACATCAAAAGGAAAACATTGACAAGTTGGGTCATATGTTTGGATTTCCAATGGTGAGAAATTACCCAAAACATTTAGAAATATTGTGACTGGAGGTTTGTTAACGCTGCAAATACCACAAAACGGCTTTTTCTTTTTATCTAGTTCTTCAGTTTCTGGGAAAGGAAATGTGGCTCATCTCTCTCGACTCCACTTCGAGCGATAGAATTACTAACAAAGCACTTATATACTAATAAAGGACTGGCTTATCTAAAGACAGACGAGTAGCACTTGAAATGTTTGGCTCCATGAAACCTGATGTACTTTATGATTCTGTTTTCTTCAAGGCTGTGTCTTCCTGGTGGAACGCACTTATTGTAAGTCTCTTTGGATAAAAGCCTCAGCTAAATGCAATGTAATGTAATGCCATAGAGGGCCCACCGTGAAACCTGTGCCCATTATGTGCAACAAAAATCTAAATCTGTGGTGTTTTATAAGAGAGAATGGGGACACCTTCCCCAGCTGCAGCCCTACTTAGCACGGTGGCTTTTTTTATCAAGCAGGTCAAAGTAAGCGGTCCAAAGGTTACGAAAAAACTAGCCTTTTTCTGAATGTAGTTCTTCAGCTTCTTGGAAAGGAAATAGAGTGCCCACCATTACTATATACAACAGTGAAACCTGTGCCTTATGCGCACAAATAAGGTACACTTTCCCCCCCTACTATGCATGTTGATTTAAGCTTTAAAATAGACTTACAATGTGGGTCCTCTCAGAGTCTTGTGGCGACCCCAGCGGCTCGCCGGGCTCCGCCACGTACAGGACGTTTGGGTTCAGTTTAGACGCCATGACAGGCTCACAGTCGGGGAGGGAAGATACAAGATGGAGGAAGAGGACAGAGAGGGAGAGAAGACAAACGTGTGAAAGAAAAGTTTGCCAGGTTCAGTGGAGGAGGAAGGAGAGACTGGAGCTTGGCGAAGTGGCTAAGGAGAGGAAGAGGGTGACGAATGGGACGCTGCCGATCCCTCTTGTCCACGGCCCAATCTGGAAAATCAGAATTCCTTTATTAGTCTTAGGGGAAGTGTACACAGCAAAGAGACAGTGATGTGGTGTCAAGCGAAAGATGGCTGACGTCCTTGTTTCGCCGACTTTTGGTCTTGTTTGCACTTGTTTTATTTACTTTAAACGTCCAGTTGTCTTGTGCAATCGAGTCTTATCATGCACTCTTATCCTGGTTTGTTTTATTTACTTGTGGAGAGCTGAGCGTAAGACTTTCATTATACAGTGCTGCCTGTTTTACTGTATGACAATACAACTATATATATTTTTAATAACGATAGAGGAAAAATTAAAGTGGCGTGCACACATATTCAAAAATCTGACGGTGTAAAATACTATAATAACTCATAGATACGTATATATTTGTATATCGCACAGTGGTATAGTGGTGCGTAGTGCAAAGCGAATAAGCAGCAGCTAATATCATTTGTCTGAGGAATGGACGAATGCATTATTGATCGGAAGAAAAAAGCTCAAAGGACTGGCAGCTGAAAAGTTGAGGAGAACTCAAACAAAAACATCTTCTACTACTATAATGAACGTCTCCTCTTCCTCCACCATTGCACGTTTTCAGTTCACATGGCACGGCCACTTCTCTTTCTCGTTTCCTCTTTGCTTCAGCGTGCATTATGAGAAAACACTTTGTGGTTTGACAGTTCAGCCCTGAGCGCTTTTAAATAGAGCCGTTGTGATGCAGATCAGCCCTTAAGGCCAGTGGCACAAACACCACGGTTATGATGATGATGATGATGATGATGATGATGATGACGATGATGATGATGATGATGATGATGATGATGATGATGATGATGATGATGATGGTGATGATGATGATGGTGATGATGATGATGGTGATGATGATGGTGATGATGGTGATGATGATGGTGATGATTATGATGATGGTGATGGTGATGGTGGTGGTGAAGATGATGGTGATGGTGATGGTGATGATGATGATGATGGTGATGGTGATGGTGGTGGTGAAGATGAATGGGAATCATGTTGGTGACAAGGGCAAAATATAGAGGAAGGATGATGGTGATGATGAAGAGCATATGGCTCATTACGGGAAGACTACCCTGCATACAGTAACAGCAGTAACAGCATACAGTAACAGCAGATTGCACATCATCCACATTAAAAAGTGAATATATGTGGGTTGTGTGTGTGCGTGCGTGGGGGCGCGCGTGTACGTGTGTGTTCCCTTGATTACGATGTGGACACGTTATTCAAAAACCTGTCTGCGTCCACTCCACCGCCGCCCCCGTTGACACCAAACTTGTAGCAGAATACAAACATGCACAGGTAGGCGTTTGCAGGTCTTAACAAACACATGAAAATAACACTGAAGAGAGAAAGCGATGCACAACAGGCTGCTTCTTCTTCTTCCTCCTCCAGCTTCATCATTCATTCCGTCCACATCGCCGTGTACTGTACGGCGGCGAAACAAATGTCAATACCCCC
Organism: Chaenocephalus aceratus; assembly: GCA_023974075.1. NCBI lineage: Eukaryota > Metazoa > Chordata > Actinopteri > Perciformes > Channichthyidae > Chaenocephalus > Chaenocephalus aceratus. The sequence continues at coordinate 89,605 of JAMFTG010000947.1, forward strand.
AGTTTAAGTAGTGCACATCCAGCTGTCACTACCGCGAACACATCCAGCAGAGACCCGGACGGCCACCGTTACCGCTCGGCCACCTCCTCTGCACTAACACCCCTCTCATGAGTCGATCAAATGTGGATGTTATTTACCTTTTTTTACGCGGTAATTTCGTCCTCCTTGTCCTCCATCAAGCCGCGGCGTCTCTGGCTCCTGTTGCCCGGCCCTAGTGGCTCTTCGGCCGGCGTCTGGGTCTCTCGGTCTCGCGGTCAGCAGCGCGCGGGTCTCTCGCGTGGAGCTCGCCTTGCAGAGAGAGACGCGGTCACACGCATAGCGCCAGAGCCGATCTGAATCAGGTAGGAAGAGAAGGGAGGTGGGGGGGGAGGTGGAGGAGGGAGAAGGGGGCGAGCAGAGAGAGAGAGAGAGAGACAGAAAAAGAGAGAAAGAGCGAGAGAGGGAGGGAGAAAGAGCGAGAGAGATTTTGAAAGCCGCCGTGCTGCTGTTCCTGAGGTTAAACGGAGAGCAAATAACGCGCACACGCACGCATGCGCACTGGACAGAGCTCTTAATAAACAAAGAAACACCAATTAACAACATCAGAGTCAAAGGTCAACTTTATTGTCAATCGTTCAGTTTGTGATCGAAATACCCGGATATACAAATATATACAAAAACAGTATGTGTGCAAATATGTATACCTATACACAAAATCAAAGACACATTTTTACATACATTTTTACAATTTCCTCAAATTAAGTCTGAGAACTTAGTATTGATTTGAAATGTTAAACTAATTTAATCATTGTCTTTTTAATAACTCCCGACAGTTGTCTACAACCTCTAAGAAGTGCACATACACATATGCGGTCATTATTTGTGAACATGGAAATAGGACAGAATTCAAACTATTTATTTAATGTGTACTCGTGTTTCTTTCTTGTTTTTGGACACAACAACCTCTAAGCGAAACTGAACTGCTGCCTTAAAATTGGATTTACAAGCTTTAAATAGCAACTCTGGGTCAACGTATAAGAGGTTATTGAGTTTATGATGATAACACCCAATCTACAGTACTTCAGCTGATTGAATTGCCCGGTTGTATTGAAATGTATATGTTTGTATATGTGTTATTCCTAGGGTTGTATACAAATCTGTCTCAAAGAAAACCCACAAAGGATACCTTACAATGTTATACTATATCTTGAAACATAGTGTGTACTTCAGCGCTCCGAAAATAGCACACACGAGATTTGTTTAAAGGCCACAAACTCTTTTGAATGAATAAAACAGCTTGTGGGCCACACGGACGAGAACGTGCATTCAAATCGGACTGCTTTTTATAGTCTGGGTTTGCATGTGCAGGACACACAGTGCAGCATTCCTCCTGCGGGAATATGCATTTCAGACTTCTGTCCGGACATGCTCTCCAAGTTGTTCCTCCACTCTCCAATCTGCGCGCGCTCAGACGCTGACCCGCACAGCTGATCTGGGCTCAGATTTCAGCTCGCTCAATAGAGTTGTTGTTAAGGAAAGTCCACACCTAACAGAGAGACAGAGCTCCATTAGAGAGTGGGGGAGAGAGAGAGAGAGACATCCACATTAATAAGGGAGAAGGGGGAGAGAGAGTGACACAGATAAGGGCACACACACACACACACACACACACACACACACACACAGCAGAGACACTGGCACCGCTCACTGCTATAGTAATTTGTTTACAGTTGATTAAATATTCATGCTGAATTAGCTGTGAGCCTGCCAACAGTCACTTCATTTACACCCGGTGCGTGTGTGTGTGTGTGTGTGTGTGTGTGTGTGTGTGTGTGTGTGTGTGTGTGTGTGTTTGTGTGTGCGTGTGTGTTGTCATGTCAGGTGGCGTGGCATGGAAAAAGGCATGATAATAGGCAACCGCACACACACACACACACACACACACCTGCTGGATTCCCCCCTCCGATCAGGTGATAGTGTTACTGTACTCGGCTCTTTTCCACTGATTGCCCATGACAACGGCGAAGGAAGGAAGGGCTAAAGGATGGAGCAGAAGGAGGGAGGAGACAGCACCTGAGGAGGATGATAATCCAGCATTAAATCGCCAGTAAAATGAGAAAAAGAAAATTGAAATATATCAGCGTGGTTTCCCAGAATCCAACATGTTGTCTGAATGTGTCTTGTATTGTCCAAAAAAATGTAAATATATAAATGTTACACTGATTTAAAGAGGCCCTATTGTGCTTTTGGGGGGTTTCCCTTTCCTTTAGTGCAGGGGTGTCAAACTCAAGGCCCGGGGGCCAAATGCAGCCCGCGACTTCATTTTATGTGGCCCGCAAGAGCTTGCAAAGAATATAAGATGTTTATTATACGGTTACATGCCGATTTACAGAAGCAGGTTGCCCACAAACTACATGTCCCACAATGCATCTCGTTTGCGCACTGAAGAGACTGGACTTCTGCGTTCAAATGTAGTTAGTTATTACCCTATCCGATAATAATCCAATTCAGAGGCAATAATGTAATGTAATACATTATTTTATATATATATTTATATATGTATATGTATATAGTTACAACCGGCCCTTTGAACCTATATAAGAAAAGAGTTAAATGTCTCTCCCACACACGACTACCTGAACATTAGCGTATTAGGGCCCCTTTAAAACAGAGAACCGCAGCAAGTCTTCACACTTCAGATGCACAAACAGCTCAATCAACTGTTATACTAATTGATAAATCACCAGACACACACAAGGTGAACACGTGATGTCGTTTAAGTTACATTTCTGTCAACTGTTCCCCTTATTGTTACATCTCAGCGAGAGGTTTATTTAGTGTCTTTCTCTTCATCTGTTTTTGCCAACGAAAAGAAAGTCGTGAAAATTCCTCAAATCGGAAAGAAAGAAACAACACACGCACGCGCGCACACGCACGCACGCACACACACACACACACACGCCTCCTCCATGCTCTCCCAGGGGGCTGTTCACAGGTTGACACACGTCCTCTCTTCCCCATCCGCCTGCTGCTCAGCGGGAGCGGGACTCGTCACTGCGAGACGAGCAGCAGCTGATAGCACGGAGATGATTAGCGTCTCGTGCTACATATCAACTGAGGGCAAATTACTGCCCCGTTATTACCCATCATGCAAAGTGTGAGCACCCTGTACTGATCTCTCCCCGCGGCAGTTACCCCGTGCCGCGGTGTTCACCCTTTTAATACTTTGCAGCCAACACATTGCATAATTAGTTCCTGGTGTTTATTCGGGCACTAACTGCTGCTGCTCGAGGGGAACCACGTGCTGTTTAGAAGGTCTTTGAATGCAAACACTCTGATTTATCCTGTTTTCCGTAGGTCACCTGAACTGCTCGTTCTGGGACACACACGCGCACACACACACAGACCCACACACACACACACACACACACAGACAGCACACACGCACACACACAGACACACACGCACAACACACACACACACCACACACACGCACACACACACACACACACACACAGACACACACACAACACACACCACACCAGACACACACACACGCACACACACACACACACACAGACACACACGCACACACACGCGCACACACACCACACGCGCACACAGACACGCACGCACAACACACACACACAGACACCACACATACACACACAGACACACACGCACACACACACATACACACACAGACACACACGCACACAGACACACACCACACACACACAACACCACACACACACACACACACACACACACACACACGGATACCGCTCTCTCTCAGATATCTCTCTCAGATACCACCCCTCTCTCTCAGAATACCCCCTCTCTCTCTCAGATACCCCCCTCTCTC